>LPNX010641640.1:54889-80513 GCA_001517045.1 Pseudotsuga menziesii | reverse complement strand
TTTGTTAACATTTTTTCTTTAGATATCATATAACATGATCCCTAAACTTATGACACTTTTTTATTGAGGCCTTCAGGCAGGGGTTAGGTATACTAGGTTAGGAAACTCTAAAACTCCTTGCATGTTCGATTCCGTCATATAACATGGTATTTCTTCAGTACTTGTTGAGATATAGGAATTAGAAATTTCATTTACTCACTTATAAATAAGTCAGATGAGATCAAGGTTTTATTCGAGTTGTTTTAACTCGACATATTAATTCTTTTTAGTAACTCCTAGTGCTTATCCAGAGCCCATACTCAACACTAAAAACATGGAGTTACAAACTTAGTGCAATTCGAGAGCTCCTCACTCAACACTAATGCTAGTATGTATTTGTAGGATATACTTAGGGATACAATGGCCAAGGATCCGATGTTCTAGAGCTTAAGCTCAACATCAACTTGGAAAGCTCCAAAGCTTATGCCCAACACTTCCAATTTATCTTTTCATGTGCTCCAGAGCTTCTTGCTCAACACAAATATAAATACTCATGTGCTCCAGAGCTTCTCGCACAACAGAAAACGTCAATTACGCATGTGCTCTGGAGCTTCTTGCTCAACACAAAACATCTGATCAATCATGTGCTTCAGGGTCCACGCCCAATACATAAAAACATATATATATATATATATATAACACATGCAATTGGCTTATGCCCAATAAATCAAACGACCCATCATGTTCATATGCAGTGGGGTATTCTACCCGGTACATCAAAATAAAACATCAAAGTAACAAAATAATCAATGGGTCTTATGCCCATAAGTGTTAGGTCAAAATCCATGATATTACAAAAGGTTTCAAACCTTCTCAATTCTAAAATTAGGAGAAGCATCCATCACAAGATGGAACTGACTAAGTAAAGTGATGGCGACGAAGCCAATAAATCCAAAAGAAATTAGAGAACCTCTCCAATGTTGGAGATGTGGAGGACCCCATATGAGCAGGAACTGTCCTCATGAGGAGGGGTATGTAAGGCCAGCTTACAACATCCAAGAAGTAGAAATTGTGGGTCAAGTGGTGAGGATCGTCCCTAGAATTTATGCAATGCTAGAGGACCGCTAGGTAGATCATCAGTCAACCGTGGTTGAAGTTGCAGGTAATATTGCTGAGCAATATGTTTCTATTTTGATTGACCCTAGATCTACTCACAATTATATTACTCCTAGAGTAGTTGAGATTTGTGCTTTTAAGAAGTTAAAGGATAGAAAATCTTGGTTAGTTCATCTAACGATTTGAACCAAGAGAAAATTTAGTGAAGAGGAAGAAAAATGTCCATTGTTTATGAATGGGCTAGTTACTTGTGCAGATCTGAATGTTATACCACTTGGTTCCTATGATGTTCTTATTGGAATGGATTGGTCGAAAGCACAACGAGTAAAGCTTGACTATTATAATAATACCTTTTTGAGTTCATAAATGAAGAAGGCAACTTAAGGGTTGTAAGAGGATTTATAAAGGTGATTTCTGTTAGTAAAATTTCAACAATGCAACTGAATAAGTTCTATAGGAAAGGTTGAAGGTTGTATGCAACTCATGTGTATTAGGAAGCAGAGATTGAAACTCCTAGGTTGGAGGATTTTCATGTGTTGTAGGAATTTAGGGATGTATTTTCTGATGAGATTCCAGGGCTTCCTCCAAAGAGTACACCAGAATTTATAGATCTAAAGATGCAACTTCAAGAGTTGTTGGAGAAGAAGTACATCAGGCCAAGTGTGTCTCCTTGGGGAGCAGCGGTTCTATTTGTGAAAAATAAATATGGTACACTCATGTTGTGTATTGATTACAAACAATTGAAAAATTCACTGTGAAGAATAAATACCCTTTACCTTGAATTGATGACCTCTTTGATGAAATGAGAGGAGAAAAGGTATTTTCCAAGATTGACTTGAGGTCTGGTTACCATTAGGTAAGAATCAAGGATGAAGATATTCATAAGACAACCTTCAGAATAAGGTATGGATATTATGAGTTTCTGGTGGCACCATTTGGTCTCACAAATGCACCAACCACATTTATGTGTCTCATGAATGATTTCTTCAGCAGGTACTTGAACAAGTTTGTTCTTGTTTCCATAAGAATGAGGAAGAACATCTGAGATTGAATTTGAAATTTCTAAGGGAGCATAAGTTGTATCTAAATTTGAGCAAATGTGACTTCTATAAAAATAGAATTCATTATTTGGGTCACACTATCTAACAAGAAGGATTATCTGTGGACCTTGAAAATATTGAAGCCATTATGAATTGGCCAACCGCAAGAAATGTAACATATGTGAGGTCTTTTATGGGACTTGTAGGATACTATAGGAGGTTCCTTGAGGGATTCTCCAAGGTTGCACATTCAATCAATTCTTTGCAACATAAGGGGATAAAGTTTGAATGGACACCAAGGTGTGAAGAAAGCTTTCAGTAGTCGAAGAATCTTCTCACAAGTGCAACAGTCTTGAAGATTGCAGACCCAGAAAAATATTTTTTGGTGTGTACTGATGCATGCAATCAAGGACTTAGAGGAGTTCTTATGCAAGGAAATCATGTGGTATTAGATGAGTCTATAAAGTTGAAGGATCATGAGAAGAACTATTCCACTCATGACTTATAACTTACAACCATAGTACATTCTCTCAAGATGTGGAGGCATTAATTAATGGGATGAAAATTTGAGTTAAGGACATACCACCGTGGTCTGAAATATTTGCTTGATGAGCCTACTATAAATGATAGGCAATCTAGATGGATGGAGTTTTTATGTGAGTTTGATTTTGAAATAAAAAAAATAAAAGGAAAAGAAACTAAAGTGGTTGATGCACTCAACAAGAAGGTGCATGAAATGCATGTGGAATCTATTAGTATTTGCCAATCCGATTTGAGACAACAGATTGTTAAGCATACTACCTAAGATGAAATGTATGTGCATATAAAGGAGAAATTTCAGCAGCAAAGTCTTGAGAAGAGGTATGAGGGTTACAAATTGGAAGATTACTTACACTTGGCAGAATTTTCCTATAATAGTGGACATCAAGCATAATTGGGAATGAGTCCTTATGAAGCCTTGTATGGAAGAAGGTGTAGGACACTAGTGACATGGGATAATCCTGTAAAAAGGATTGTGCTTGGTCCAAAATTTCTCAAGGAAATGGAGAAGGAGGTTCCAAATATTAGGAAAAATATGAAAGAAGCTTAGGACAGACATAAAAGCTATGCAAATAAGCATAGAGTGCACAAAGAGTTCAATGTTAGGATGTTAGATTTTTATCATTCAAGCTAGCATTATGATCTTAGGATATTTAACTGAGAGAATAACATGAACAACAATAAAAACATAAGAGACAAGAGACACAAATAATATTCCTTGGGGAAACCATAAAGGATAAAACCTTGCAACTTCCTTAGAGATAGAATCAACACCAAAAGTAAAACCCGAAAACATAAAGATGATCTCCTAATAGAAGTAGTCTCTCTGTTGTCCCAACAACTTATCCTCTCACTCATGCGGCCCAATGAGTGAGTGTGTGTGTGATAAATAGAGAGGCTCACTCTCTATTTATATTCTTTCGTTCACTTGAAACCCACTCCAACATGTCGGCCTCACTTAACAATTACTTACTAGAGCCGACATCTCTAGGAGTGTCTAATAACCCTAGTGCCCCACAACTTGTGGGGAATTTTTCTCCTCTGACCAACAATGAGGGTTATCCTTAACACAACTATGGGGATTATTGCCTCGACTTACAATGACTCACCTAGGGTTGAATTCTCTAGGATAGTCTAATAACCCTAGGGCATGGGAGTTTCACTTACTGACCAATATCCTATCACATTAGTTCATATTGTGGGTTTTAAAATTATCAAAAATTGAACCAATATATTGCAGGTATTGGGAGGATGAGGGGTTTAAAGTGGGGGTGGGTAGGGTGGTTTATAAGGATTGAGGTATAAAAAGGGGTGGGGAGGAGGTTTTAAGTATTGGGAGGGGGTTTCAACAAAAATACTTTGGGGCAATATATCTTGAAATTAAGGGTATTCTTCAAGATACCATGATCGCATGTGCTATGTGAGAGGTTCACTAAGTGAAGTCCCCGTTCCCTAGGGCCCGACAACTATGGGGACTTTAACCCTTGACCAATAGGAGGGTTAGCCACAATAACTTGACATGACTTGTTTACATTATAGAAACTTCCTATAATAAACATCATGGTATGACATGACTCAAATACATTACAGACACATCCTGGAATAAACATCGGGGTACAATACATAAGATATACGGATGAATACATTTCAAAGTTATAATTACATCAACACTCCCTCTTAACTAGGAAGGTATTCTCTCAACACAATTTATCAGTACAAGTCTTCTTCTCTGTATCATCTGGATCATCATCGAGTCCTCATCATCTTCACCTTCAAGTCATCTGCATATTCAAGTCATCTTCATATTCAAGTCATCTTCATCATCAGATCTGGATCATCACTGGATCTGGATCATCATCACTAGATCTAGATCATCACTAGATCTAGACCATCATCACTATATCTGGATCATCACTGGATCTGGATCTGGATCATCATCACTAGATCTAGATCATCATCAATGGATCTGGATCATCACTGCTGGATCATCATCACGGGTGCTATCTCATGATTCTTCTTGTCACAGGAAGTTATACAGAGCCAACCCTTTTTCATGCTGGTTGTAGGCCTAGCCTCCATGTAGGTCTTTTCCAGCACTTATACCTAACCCTAAGTCAGAATGGCCCACCCAACACTTACATCTGATCATGTAGGAACCAATCCTATAATCATATCAGAAAGGCATGCCCATCACTCACATCTGACCATCTGGGGACACCTCCCACAACCCTGTTAGAAAGGCCTAGCACTCACATCGGTCAACCAATGTTGGAAAGGCTCAGCACTTGCACTTAGCCATGTGAGGAACCAATCCTCCATGCCGAAAGCCTCTGCACTTACACTTGATAACCAATGTTAGAAAGGCTCAACACTTATATTTGACCATGCAAGGAACCAATCCTTCATTCCGAAAGGGATCTGAACTTACATCTGACAACCAATGTCAGAAGGGCTCTGCACTCACATATTATCATGTAGGAAACAATCCTACAGTCACATCAGAATCACCCTCAGTCCCAGACTGAGATTTCCTGGTAACTGAACAGGTTCCTCCATTCTAAGAATGACATTCAACGCTTACTTCTGATCATGTAGGAACCAATCCTACAGTCACATCCGAATGGGTCAGCACTCACATCTGACATGGAAGGAACCAATCCTCTCACCATTACAGAATGGATCAACCCTTACAGGTTAATCTTTTGATTCGCCTCATACTTGAGACCATAATCAACTGTACCCTTCAGGTACCTCAAAATATGCTTTGCAGCAATCAAGTGAACATGTCTTGGATCTGTTAGAAACTGGCTCAAGGTGTTCATAGCAAGGCAAATATTTGGTCTTGTGTTCGTCAGGTAGATCAAGGATCCAATCATCTGATGATACATTGTGGCATCAATCATATTTGATGAAGCATCACTCAATAGCTTCATGTTCAATGCCATAGGTGTGGTCATGGCCTTGCATTCCATCATCATGAACCTATTCAGGATCTCTACTACATACTTCCCTTATTCGAGAAAGATTCCATCCACATTCTGCCACACCTCCATGCTTAGAAAATAGTGCATCGACATATAACATGAGCATCACTAGTCTTCTGCCTTCAACCTTGAATCAAAGGTTGGAATCCACTTTACTCTTAGTAAAGCCTAGAGTCATTAGTAATCTATCCATCCTGTCAAACTATGTCTAACCTCAGGATCTTCTACAGTTACTCCCTCTGAAGCATCATACTCCCTTTGTCTTTCGTACTCTATGCACTGAAACATTCTGTACTGGAGTGACAAGTAGCTTCCTTTGCTACTAATTTTCTATGTATCCATCAAGGATCACTGGATACCAAGATCCTATATCTTGAACTTTTTCAAAATTTTTTCTCACACCCATCTATGAGATTGTCATCCTCTATCAACCTTGTAGCATAGGTTCAGATATTCATCAAGCTCCTCATGTATGTGTTATCCCATGGGTGTCTTCTAAGCTTGTATAAGGACTTCTTTCATTTGCCCACATGATTCTTCCTGTCATGTGTCTCAACTCCCACTGGCTACAAATGTCTCTTCATAGTCTATGCCTTCTTTTCATGAGAAGCCTCGTGCTAGAAATCTTGCCTTGTATCCCATGATGTTCCCATCTACTGCATGATGGAACTACAAAATTCCCTTCATGTATTGATACTGCATCCTAGACACCATTCTTCTTGAACTTGTCTTCCCTTTATTCTTGGTTACTTCTTCATGGATGGAAGGTTCTGCATCAATGATGTCACTGCATTCATCATATTATTCTTCATCTTGAATTGTCGTCACTTGTTCTTCGGAACAAGTCTCATCCTTCTTTGCTTGTAGGCGATTATGTATGTGATCTTTCCTACAAGTCAAATGCATTTGTATGGTTAGAAACATTTCATAAGGAATATTCATACTGGAAAATTCTCATGCATAAATATATGATCATACAACTACTTTAGCCAATACAACATTCATCATATCTCATGAAAAATTTCTAGATTCCTTCCATCTCTACGAGGACAACATTGATATTTTGCACTAATCCAATATGTCAGCAAAGAGGTTTCATCCTAGATAAGTAGCAATGGAGAGTTGTATAGCACCATGAGATACTTACCCATCACATGCATATTAGTAGTATACTGTCATTAATGGAAACATTCTATCATGCATAATACATTAATTAAATATAACCAAATGCATAAAAAAACAATATCATGAAATGACAATTGAATACTTATCTTTATTTGTTTCGTGGGAAGACTCTTTCTTGAGCCTTCAGCTTCATCGTCTTCTTCATTCATAATAGCATCATTTCTTATCCAAATGATAAGATGGATAAGAGTTTCTTCAAGAGTTGAGTTCTTCATGTTCCTCATCGCTTAAGGGATCTTCTTTGGATGGTGAGAGCTTGATCTTTAGTTGCTCCCATCTTCTCTTCTCTTATTATGAGTCAATCTTCTTCTTCTTCCCAGAGTTTGCTGAAAGTAATCACTTCCTTCTGGCACACATTTCTTGCATGAATGAATCCCATGATTCTTGGAGGCCATTCAAGGTCACTATCACCACTTCTGCCTTCTTCACTTCTTCTATTACCGCTTCAAGTTTTTCTTTGATTTGAGAGACCCTTGTAAAGTATGACTGTATGGTCTCTGCATTCTGGATCTTCACATTCTTCAACTGGTTTCTTAAGGTCATATTCTGATTTATGTTCTTCCCTTCAAATAGCTTGGTCAAGGAATCAAACATATTCGGTGTCTTTAGGGAAGACACTTGTGGTACAAGTTGATCTGTGATTGAATCAACAATGATTTTCTTAGCCTTGACCAAGTTCTTCTTGTGTAAGGCTTTGAGCGTTATCTCCCTCTAGAACTGGAACCTCTCTACTCATGTAGGTGTCCAATTCATTTTCTTTAGAGAGATCATATACTTCCATGCTTGGAAGTTTTCAACTTAACCAAGCTTATCATGAATCTGATGTGATAGATCACTTTGAAATGAGAACCTCAAATGCAAATAGAAAAAGATTAGATCTTACCGATTTGAGGTGTCCGTCCTAGTTCCAGAGCTAGCTGATCTAGGGTTTGTCAGAGAAACCCTAATTTTAAAAACTTGGAATCTTTCAGATCTGATTGGATAGAAAGATAGATCTTAGAAATTTTATTTGTCCAACGTACTCCTTTTCTGAAAACAGTGGAGGGAATCTCCCGGAACAGGAAGGCTCCCTAGTTTACCAATTTCTTTTGTAGAAATTCCTAATATTGTTTCTATGATATCTTCGCAATTACTGCTCCTCTATGTCTAAAAATTTTGCACTAAGTTATCGTCACCTGTCCCTATTTCAACACCATAGGTTTAATTAGAATTGGTTTCACCCATTAGGACTTATGATTGTTTTCCCAAGGTGACCTGTATTGAATTCTGCTTTGACAGAAAGATGCGCCCTTCAATGGAGAGTCATCCTAGCATATTTTTGCTGATGGATCATGGAGAGACACCCAAAAGGTAAGAATCCCTAGCTTCTGCAGCTGCATAATGTCTTCTTCTCAGGTTAGCTCTGATACCATGTTATATTTTTGTCATTCAAGCTAGCATTATGATCTTAGGATCTTTAACTGAGAGAATAACATGCACAACAATAAAACCACAAGAGACAAGAGACACAAAGAATTTTCTTCGGGGAAACCATAAAGGAGAAAACCCCGTAACTTCCTCAGAGATAGAATTAGCACCAAAAGTAAAACCTGAAAACATAAAGATGATATCCTGACAACAGTAGTCTCTCTCTTGTCGCAGCAACTTCTCCTCTCACTCATGCACCCCAATGAGTGAGTGTGTGTGTGATAAATAGAGAGGCTCACTCTCTATTTATATTCTTTCACTCACTTGAAACCCACTCTAACATGTCGGCCTCACATAACAATTACTTACTAGGGTTGACATCTCTAGGAGTTTCTAATAACCCTAGTGCCCCACAACTTGTGGATACTTTGCCTCCTTCGACCAACAAGGAGGGTTATCCTTAACACAATGGTAGGGACTATTTCCCCAACTTACAATGACTCACCTAGGGTTGAATTCTCTAGGATAGTCTAATAACCCTAGGGCCCCACAACTAAGGGGACTTTAACCCTTGACCAACAGGAGGGTTACCCACAATGACTTGACATGACTTGTTTACATTATAGAAGCTTCCTAGAATAAACATCGGGGTATGACATGACTTGAATACATTACAGACACATCCCATAATAAAAATCGGGGTACAATACATAAGATATACATATGAATACATTTTGAAGTTACAATTACATCAACATGGGAATCTTGTTTACCTCAGATGAGGGTGAGGAAGAGTTCCTTGAATCTTCGAAGTTGTGCCAAGTTGTCATCGAGATACTGTGGGTTGTTTGAAGTGCTTGAAAGAATAGGGCTAGTTGCATATAGACTTGAATTTCCTGCTAGCACTAGAGCTCATAATTTTTTTCATGTTTCTTTGCTTAAGAAATATGTGCATGACCCTAACCATGTCATTTATTGGGATGTGATCCGGATGCAACCTAAGGGAGATTTCTAAACTGATCCATGGTGCATCCTCCATAGGAAGGCCATAGTTCTATGAAATCGAGCCGTTGGACAGGTGAGGGTGCAGTGGGAGCACTACAGTCCTGAAGAGGCTACGTGGAAACTGGAGGATGCCATGCAATTGGAACATCCATTTTTGTTCAATTTTGTAAAACACTGAGCATAGTGCTATTGTAAGGGGCAAGGGAATGTAATAACTTGGTTTTGACGCTAAGGGGGAGGGGAATGTGTGCCCTGGTATTGAATTGTACATGACGTATATATTATTGAGATCATGGCATGGAGCTTAAGTCCAAGGCCCTATCATTGAAATGGTGTTTTGTATAGGTGATTAAGGTCGATGCCTATGGTTATGGTGCTAAGTTAGACAATGTATATTTTGAATATCATGTCAATGCACAATTTAATAAAATACCAGAAATAGCTAAGGCACTGCAATGCGAAAGAGGTGGGGGCATGATTCCATAAGGGATAGGGTGGGTAGTTAGTCAAATCCCCTGACCCAATATGGTGTGAAAAGATTTATACGATGTGACAAGATTTCAATGGGGAAACCCATGAACCCTCAACCACCTTTTTTGTCCTCTGTCCTCAATCATCATTTTCTTCCAAAATTGAGGTAGTTAATTCCTTGGGAATAGAAAGGCTTTACTGTATAATTGCTTATCTGAGCAAGTCTACAAGTCTGGAACTTGGGAAGTTGCGATCATGATTTTGATGCAAGGAAGTATGTGATGTGTGTCAATCCATCTTTCCTCAATAGGCGGGAAGAGGTTTTGTTGTTCCTTAGTGTCGTAGTTGTTTAATATTCCTGACCATTCTACCATTATATCGTCCTAGAACATTCGATCATTTTGATTAGTTGTTCACTCACATTGTCGGTGGTTCACTACCCCGAGTCGTGGAAGAAGGGTTATGCTTTGTTTTTGTTTAGTGATTGGGAAGTGGGTATCTCTCGATTTTATGAGAGTGTGGTCCTCCAAAGTTTTGATTTTATGAGAGTCGCGGAAGTGTGGTTCCGTAGTGTTGTTTGAGTGGCATTGTGGTATGATACAACATTTCTCTGTGTTACAGAGTGGAGCCTTTATGGATGTGTTTGATTTGTGGATTGTTGTGATGTGCATCCCTCTTTTGGTTTGAAAGACTTAAGATTGGAAGAAGCCCATAATTGGTGTTGGAGACATTTACCACCATACACACTCTTTTTGGTCAAATTGGCCTAGTTAAACCACTATCCTAAGTATAATTGACATCAATTGACATCAGTGGAGCATTAATTGACATCATCCTTTCACACCCACGCCTACCTGTAGTCAAGGAGGATAACTTAGCCTTCTCCTACAATCAAGGAGGCTAACTGGAGCACTCCGGGGGTGATCGAAGTGATATTAATGCACCTAATTGCTAACTGGTGGTTACAATCAGTTCAACCAGTCAGTTAAGGCACCTCCTCTCATTAAATATATTATTTAATGATTATTTATTATTATTTAATGATATGGAGTCAACAGGGGTGCCTCCACCAATTTTTGATGATCAGTTCAGCTTCAGTTAACCTCATCGAGGTTCATTGAAGTCATTGAAGCATTAGCACTTGATGGTTGGCTTACTATGACATGTGTTTGATCTCTTTCAGTTGAGATTCAGTCATTTATTGCACTCCAAATTTAGTTAGGGTTTGGTGAGTCAATTAGGGTTTTGGTCAAGTGGTTAACTGAGTGTGAACCAATGGATTACAGCCAGTTAAGCTAGACTCACTCATTGAATTCAAATGACCTCCTTAGGTATTTGAATTCCTCATTTGATTCAAGCTATTGCTTGACATTGTTATTGTAACTATTCATCGTTTATTAAATATACAGAGAGGAAACCAATTTCGGTTCTGATTAACACCATTTCTGAGTTATTTGTTGATTATTTATTGATGAGATTGATTATTTGTTCCTATATCAATGTGAAAAATAATATGGTATCAGAGCATACGGCGGGATGAAGATCAATCTCTCAAAAACAAGCTTTTTGATAGATTTCTCCATGAAAAGTTAGTAATAGCTCAAAATTCCAGCACTGCACCAGAAGCCAAGGCTTACCACTCAATATCCCAAGTAAAGAACTTGTTGATCAAGATTTCTTGATTGACTATGTTGGGTGTGATGAAATCCTAGAATGTGCACGATGTTTGACCTTATTTTTCCCTTTCTGTTTTGATTTTCAGGTTTCTATAGGTGAAGCATTTGCTACAGCACATCTAGATGGCCTCCTCAGCAGATCTCTTGACTCCATACAATTTCCACTCATGGAAAAGTCATATGGAGATTCAGTTGCACTCCAAAGGAATTTTTAGAGTCACCATGGACACTGAAGCTGAGCCTAGATCCACCGTAGAAAAACCAAGATTCTTGAACAAGAAGGATGAAGCCTTCAGTTTCTTATGCCTCTCCATTTCCCGAGACCTTCTCTTCCATCTTATGGATTTGAATACATTGAAAGAAATAAGGGACAAATTGGAATCTCTATACGGAAAGCATGATGACTTGAGGGTTTACCAGCTCAAAAATGAACTCATGTCTCTCCAACCTTCCAATTTCGAGAATCTGAATGATTTCTTTACAAAGTTCAAGCATACTATTTTACTCTTGAAGCAATGCAACGTGGAGAGGGAGGATGATCAGCTCATCCTTGCATTCTCTCCAAACTCGGGGCTGATTATTCAGTTTTTGTTTCTATATTTCGTGTGGGGAAGCTCACAACCCACAGATGGAAGATGCCTCAATTCAATGCCTTCATTGAGTCCCTAACTAATGAACATGAAAATCTTGTCTAGATGGGGATCATCCTATCTTCCCGTGATCAAGCCCTCGATGTCTCGGGGCCCAAATATCTAAAGGGTAAAGGAAAGCAGCAGAAAAATCAGAAAACTAAATTTGATGCTCCCAAGCCTAGAGTTGAAAACCAGCAGCATGATGAATATTTCGGCTCAAGGAATAACAAAGGAAAAGGGAACAATGGGAAATAAAAGGTCAAGTGTTCTTACTGCAGGAAGGGTTTTCACCCTGAACATGCCTGCATGAAGAAAAAGATTGATCCAAGGAAATCTGGATGATCCAAGGAGAACCCAGTCTGATTTCCAAAGAGCAGGTATTGCGCTCTCTTGTTTTGATAATTTGCTATCTGAAACTTGCTATTTGATGATTAGTTCAGATCCAAAATCCTACTACCATGCTCATAATGATCTGAGATGGCAAGTTGCCATGGATGAAGAGATGAATTATCTTCAGAAAAACACTACTTGGGAGCTAGTTTCTCTTCCTCCGGGAAGGAAATTGGTTTAATGCAAGTGGGTGTTTCAGACAAAGGTTACTGCTGATGGAAGCCCCCATAAATATAAGGCAATACTATTAGCAAAAGGTTTCTCTCAGATTCAAGGAGTGGACTACCATGAGACCTTTGCACCGGTTGCAAAAATGGACTCCATCCGCCTTGTTTTGGCTATTTCAGCATCCAAGCACTAGGAGGTGCATCACATGGATGTTAATCCAGCCTTTCTGCATGGAGATCTCCATGAGGAGATATACATGAAGTATCATGAGGGATGCATCACTGATCCATCTTGGGTTTGCAAGCTAAAGAAGTCACTATATGGGTTAAAACAGGCCCCAAGAGAGTGGTATTCCAAGATGGATGCCTTTCTTTTCTTGCAAAACTTTTAGCGATGTAGATCAGATCCAAATGGGTATTTACAGCAGCATGATGGTCATATAATTATAATTTTTTTATATTTTGATGAATTACTGATCACGTGTAGCATAATTGCCTCCATTTCAGCCATCAAAACTGCTCTCCACAATGCCCTTGAAATGAGTGATTTGGGGCTTCTAAAACAATTTTTGGGGCTCGAAATCGAGCAAAATTCTGATGGGATTATGGTCAATCAGTCCAAATACACTTCAGACCTAATAGTCAAGTTTAACATGGCTAAATTTAGGCCTACACCATTCCCTTTCCTTTCAGGGATCAACCTTGAAGAAGGAAAACACACACTTCCCATGGACTGCACTATCTATCGATAGCTGATTGGTAGCTTGTTGTACTTGACACATTCTAGGCCTGATATTTGTTATGCCATGAATTCTGTATCAAGATACATGCAAAAGTCTCATTATATTCATTAGGAGGCAGCCAAGAGGATCCTCCAGTATATTCAGGGAACCAGAACCTACGGCATTCACTATGCTGCAGACTCTGAGCTAGAGCTGGTTGGATACACAGATTCCAATTGGGCGGGTGATTCTATTGATCAAAAGTCAAATTCTGGATATGTATTCATGTTTGGTGGTGGCCCCATTTTCTGGTCAAGCAAAAATCAGGCTACCATAGCACTTTCTTCAGTAGAGGCCGAGTATTGAGGAGCGGTGAATGCTTGCATCCAAGCAGTTTGGTTGCAAGGCATTATTTTAGAGTTTGATATTGGCAGTAATTTTTCCACTGTCCTCTTTTGTGACAACCAGAGTGCTATTAAGATATCTACGGATCGAGTTACCAGGAAGAGGACCAAGCATGTAGAGATTCACATGCACTAAATCAGGGAGCTAGTGCATGAGAGGACCATCATTTTGCAATACTGCCCGACTGATGTGCAGATTGCGGACATCTTCACCAAGAGATTTTTAGAAAAGAAGTTCACTTACCTCCATTCACTATTGGGGGTGAGTTCATCAGGGTGATTCATACTACTTTCAGTGTTCATCTTGAGAGGGGTTTTTCCCACTAGGTTTTCCCTCTTTTCCTCACTTATTTTGTTTTGAGCATTGTTTTCAGTTTCAGCATTGTACAACGTGACCTATGGCCTTAGTTGCTAGGGCCCTAGCATTTTTATGCATCTATGTTTTCTAACTCTTCTTGAGTATAGCTTAAGGGGGGGTGTTGGAGACATTTACCACCATACACACTCTTTTTGGTCAAATTGGCCTAGTTAAACCACTATCCTAAGTATAATTGACATTAATTGACATCATCCAGTCACACCCACGCCTACCTACAGTCAAGGAGGCTAACTTAGCCTTTTGCTATAGTCAAGGAGGCTAACTGGAGCACTCCGGGGGTGATATGAGTGATATTAATGCACCTAATTGCTAACTGGTGGTTACAATCAGTTCAACCAGTTAGTTAAGGCACCTCCTCTCATTAAATATATTATTTAATGATTATTTATTATTATTTAATGATCTGGAGTCAACAGGGGTGCCTCCACCAACTTTTGATGATCAGTTCAGCTTCATTTAACCTCATCGGGGTTCATTGAAGTCATTGAAGCACTAGCACTTGATGGTTGGCTTGCTATGACATGTGTTTGATCTCTTTCAATTGAGATTCAGTCATTTATTGCACTCTGACTTCAGTTAGGGTTTGGTGAGTCAATTAGGGTTTTGGTCAAGTGGTTAACTGAGTGTGAACCAATGGCTTACAGTCAGTTAATATAGACTCACTCATTGAATTCGAATGATCTCCTTAGGTATTCGAATTCCTCATTTGATTCAAGCTATTGCTTGACATTGTTATTGTAACTATTCATTGTTTATTAAATATACAGAGAGGAAACCAATTCCGGTTCTGATTAACACCATTTCTAAGTTATTTGTTGATTATTTCTTGATGAGATTGATTATTTGTTCCTAGATCAATGTGCAAAATAATAATTGGATGATAACCCTAGTGAAGAGAGGAACCTCATAGACAAATCAAGAGGGGCTGATAAATACGTTAATGCACACCCTAGAGAGCACTAGAAGGGAATGTATGTCTTGAGGGAGTTGGGTAGCAGTGAAGGGAATACTTCCTTGTGTTGGGCGTGTAGGTATTGTGGGATGCCAAGCTATATAGATCTGTTGTAGGTGTCCATATCTCTATGGTTGAGCTCACTAGTTTAGGAATTCTACCTTTCCATTGCCTTAGTAGCTTGAGAAACCCAATTGTTGGTTGGTTTGGCTAAGTTGTAGTGAGAATTTGACCATATGTGAGTCATTTACTTGACAACCTATGAAACCCATTTGGATATTGGCTTGGTTGTGTATTTTTGTGCACGTTGCCCATGTGTGTAATCCTTGGATGGATAGTCTAAGAAACCCAACTGTAGGTTTGTTTGATTGTGTTTTGATGTGTGATGGCTATGTGTGAGCTTGTTTCTCCCTAGTTCCTTATGGAAATCATGCCCATCTCATGGGTGGCAGTGTGTTCAGAGAATAATGAATACACTGGCCTATGGTTGGGTCGAACATTGCAACGACATAGCTAGTTGCGGGACAACTTCATATCCAAGATAAGTATTCTATGTTATTATGTTTATGCAATGTAGTTTCTTATGAATGAATGTGATGAATTCTTGCAATGTTTCAATATAATTTGTTGTTCATGAATGTTCCTACATTTGTATCTTTATTTTCCTTGTATATTTCAATGCATTTCCTCTTTTGGTCATGGAGGGTTACAGGGCCAAAGATGTAGTTAAGGTAAGAAATGTTGTGTTTCCACACCTCGATATTTTTCTATGGGAGGCAGAGGGAAGAAGCTTAATAGTGCATAAAAGTTATAAGGAAAAATTAACTTTCCAATTTCCCAAGTTTGAGGTCAGAAAGCGGAAGTTGGAAGAGCAGGACAAGTTTTAAGGTCGAAAGTTCAGTTTTCCAATTTTCGAGTTTCGAGGTCGGAAAGGAAGAAAGCGGAAGTTGAAATGCGGAAAGTGGATAAAATATTCTAGTATTTTCTATGTTTCTGACTTCTGAGTTCCGAGGTTGGAAAGGAGGAAGTGGAAGTGCGGAAGGCAGAAGAGCTGGTAAGTATTTCCATTGAACTTTATGTTTTCGATTTCTGATTTCTGAGGTTGAAAGGAAGAAAGAGGAATTATGCAAGGAAGTCATAGAAAGAGTGTTTAAATGTTTCTATTGCACATTATGTTTCCAATTTTTGATTTTCATGGTTGGAAGGGTTAAAAGCGGAAGTGCGGAAAGCGGAGTGCGGAAAGGATAGGTTCAGTGCGAAAAATATGTTTTCGGTCACAAAAGGGATGTGTCAAGGGAGACATGACTATTACAGTAGTTTCCAAGCCTGAGAATGAATGTTGAAGGGTGTGTTAATGTCCATGCCCTGTGTTTCAAAAGGAAAACAAAGGTTCATGAATTTCTTTTTTAATTTATCCGCATTATGGGGTGTGGGGATGTTACATCATGCGATTAGCAATCTACATAGTACAACAAAACCATCTTATCAAACCCAATAGATAACCTTTGGAGACATATGTTCCAGGATCAAGGATATAATGAGCCCAAAATTGAAGAATACCTGCACAAGAAAAGGAGACGAGTTTTTATTAGAGGAAATTTCAACTCAAAATGGGCCTCCTAAGAAAACTAATAAAATAGTAGTTAAAATAATAAAATAATATTAATTAATTTTGGAGGAAGAAAACAAAAAAACTACTTTTTTTTGTTTGTATTTTCGACATATCTCCCTGTGTTTTTACTCATATTTCGATCGGAAGAGCTCCCTGGATGTGAAATTAAATTCCGCATCCACCAAGTACACACTCGACATACTTTTGACAGACTCCATTACCCCAGAAACAAGAAATACCTGAAAAATGTTTTTTTTTTAGGTATTTCTTGTTTTTGGGGTAGCGGGGTCCATCAAAAGTATGTTTAGTGGGTACTCGTTGGATGTGGAATTTAATTTTTCATCCAAGGAGCTCTCCTGATTGAAATTAGATTAAAAACACAGGGAGATATGTCGAAAATATGAACAAAAAAGTAGTTTTTTTATGATACCTATCCCCAAATTTATATTAAAGATTTTTTAATACCTATATGGTATTTCAAATTTAAAGCAATTTCATTGGCTAACACATGATGACACAGAATTTGAATTAGTGTTAAAAGGCCCATTTTGAGTTGAAATTTCCTCTAATGTCAACTTCACCTGTTCAATTTAATACCAACCCATCTGCATTTATCATGCAATGCATTAACTATGAACCAACCAAATCAAATCAAACATGACTCTAACTATCAACCATGATTTTATTGAAAAGCACAAGGATCATCTAGGCGAGAGTAATAGAAATTAGATCATACTCCAATTGATCCCAACCACAAGATAATAAACAAAAGACTTCAATCCGTGCCAATTCAAAGATCAATCAAAACTAACTCCGAATTCTATAAATCAACCATCCATATCCACCATTTTCACTTCAAGGACTCAAAAACTTATTGAAGGGATCATTGATAATAGAGCTCACACAACACTCAATCTTATAACACACATCACACAACACTAGCCACATTACCAAACAATTCTACTATAGCAGAGACATTAACAAACAAGTAAACTATATTTCCACTATAGCTCATATTTATTTTTCTATGTTGCTTTACCATAAGGTCTCAATGCAATTCTGTTCTTTTTTTCACATAGAAGCCCTTCCCATATTTCTAATAAAAAAAATGTCCATTAGCATTAACAGTCCTAGTCTTATGAATAAGGTGACCTTTGACATAAGAAACTCCTCATACGAATATAGGAATATAGATGATATGTATAACAAGCTGCATTGAATGATAACCATTACAAAAAAATGGATATGCTCAACACAATTCCAAGAATAATGAAAAACTTTAAAGTCTAGGTGTAAGATGACCCTAGGATCTCGTCAACATAACATTGTATGACCATAGTAGGTCTATCTTTTATATTAACGTACCATATTTCTGCACACAACTAGAGAAATTTACATTCCATATCTTGGTTTGGAACACTACTACTGAGATAAACCCTTCACAAACAAAATAGTCCATGGAACTGAAGACCGATATAATTTTTTTCTGAAAAACAAAACATATTTCATTCAAGTTTACCTGCACATAACAATTTGTTCATCATGTGGGAAACTTACCATTGGCATTGTTAGGCACTTTACTTCCACCATGGGCCTCACTGGAGGAAATAGAAGTTCATAATTCTCCCCATAGAGCCACTGGGGGATCCCACGAATGAAACCAACAACCCTACGTTAAATATAATTCTAGCTAACAATGAGTAAAATTTTAAGGAGCCATCATCTATAGGTATTAATAACAAGAGACTATGTATACAGTTTAAAGGAAGCACTTTTCACTAGAAATTTCGAAAGATCACTCGGTTTCTATTATCATTACTAATGGAAGTAAAAAAGATTTTTTTATCTTCTAAGCTAGTTTTATGTTTACAACTTCCTATTAAAAACCATCGACCTAATCCTATAAGCTTATTTAGAAAATCCAGCCTGTGCAACACTTCCACTAGTGGAAAATGAGAGAGTAGTGACAAAACAAATGACCAAAATCTGCATATCAATGACCACTTTTGGTTTGGCGATTGCCGATGGCTAATTTACAGTATTTTATTACACGACTAAAATTGGTCATTTATAGCTTGTCGGTTGATCATTAATTTGGTCATATATTTGAATTAATGACCAAATATATGACCACATTTATGCCCAAATTAATAACTATATGACAAGCTAGAATATGACCAAGTTTGGTTGTGTAAAAAATGACCGTAAATTAGCCACCAAAACTGCTTTTTGGTCATTGATATGCAAATTTTGGTCGGTTTTTTGGTCATTTCTATCTCATTGTTTGGTCACGTATCTCTCAACTTTTGGTCATTTTATATGCAAATTTTGGTCATTAATCTCATTTATTGGTCACTAATTTAGTCATTTTTAATCATTTTATGTGTGGTCATTATATTTTAGTAGTTTTAATGGTGTAGATTATTAATCAATACAAATTTTTAATATGATATTAAGTTTAAATTAAAAAAAGAATCATACATTATTTATCCTCATCTAACACACGTGTAAATCATACACATGTAAATCATGCAATGTCACATTAATTAGTTAATAATTACAACACTGGTACATAATATAAAGTACAAACATATATATAAGTTTTAAACCACATAAATTATATTATATGAAATGTCAAAAGTATTATAATAAATATTATTTTTCTTAAAAACTCATTTTAATTTTCATATAACTTTATAGAAAAATCATCACTTTTCAAAATATTACAATGGATAAACCATCTTACTTGCACTTAGGCTGCAAAACCATACTTAGAGCCCACGTCAACAACTTCAAAACCATACTCAATAGTAAACCATACTTAGATCCCATGTCAGCAGCTTCAAACCCATACTTAGCAGCTTGAAATCCTCAACAACAAACTCTTCATACTGAATGAAAGCCTCAGCAGCAGGCTCTTCATACGCAACGACCCACTTATAAGTTAAGCTCACTCCTGCAAAATCCAATAAAAAATATCACTTGTAAAGTAGAAAAACAATGAATTGTAAAGTAGAAAAACAATGAAGCAAATTATTTATAATGTTCAACAGCTAACAACAATAACCAAGATCATGTGTAAAATAGGAAAATTTAATCTAACAAATTCAATTTAAGAATTAGTTAAAATTAACCTTGAATGGCTAAATCTACACTATATAGTACCTAACAAAAGTAAAACTTAGCTCTAAGCCAAGAAATGGACTTCAACAGGAAAGATAATCAAGGAATCCAAAAAACAATTATGCTCGACTATGCAGGTATAAACCTACATACATAGTGTGATCTATGAAGGAGTTCACTCCTATATGTCATGTGGTTAGTGAATGACATGAAAACTATGGAAACTGATGAATGATTTAAGAAGGTCTCAAATCCAACACCCAAAAGAATAAATAATATATTTCTTTACTTGTGGAGTCACCATTTTACTATGTATGATTTGGTGCAAAAGTGTAACAAATGCACTCAAACATAGGTTGGAAACGCTGGTGCAACAAGAAACTAAAATGTATGAATTGTGTATGTGAGAAAAGCTATATAAACCTACATTCTCAAATGTGTAATAAACATAAACAAAAATATAAGAGGGAAGTAAAACCTTAGAGGAAGCTGCTTGACAAGTTGGCCTTGTTGGAACAAGAGAAGGTAAATTGAAGAGAAGAAATGACTTTTATAGCCCCACAAAAAATGACAACAGAGGACCAATGTTAGAATTCTCAGGCAATACCAGGTTGATTCTGTAGAGGATGATTGTATTTATACTATATAGGATTCTCCCAAAGGATGGTATCTAAGTAGAATTGTTTCCCAGTCTTTGTCTGTGAAATTTCCTTCCTACACCCTAATCATTTGGCACATTCATACATTATCATTGGCTTTGATATTAATGTTTGTCAACATTTGAATATTCAGATATCTACAAATGCTTCAAATCCTATTATGTGCATAAGCCTCCTGTTATAACTAGATCTTGTTCTTAGTCACGTGTTCTTTTTGTCCTAATTTTCAACTGTTGGTTTAAAATGATTTTACATTTTATGTTGATTTTTTGACAATTAGTAATTTTTGTTGAATTTAATGCTTTTAATGGTTGAATTATTTCATTATTTGAGTTTTAAGGTTTGTATTTTGGGCTTATTAGTTAATATGTATATCTTTAAGCTTTCAAAAACTTATAATAAAAGTTTATTCTAAGTTTGGTTTATAATCTAACCCTCATTTTCAGTCCTTTCGTCAAATATCTTCATGAGGAGATTCCTGTAGCAGTTCTGTTTTTCCTATTTTTGTCATTATTATTGGGAGAATATTACGAGGTGATAAAAACAAATTCTAGAAAAAAAAGAGGTTTTTGTCCAAAATAGACTCATTCACAAAAAATTCTCTCTGTTTTGCAACAAATATTATAGTTTGAGAGATTCGAATTCATTTTTGTGGCCTATTTGCAGGGTTTGAATTATTTAATAATTTCCTGTTTTAGTCACAAATTTGTAGCATTTATTCCGATCAATTGAAGGGGAATTTTTAAAAATCAAGAGAGGTGTTTGTTTATAATAGACTCATTTCAAACAACCTCTCTCTTTTTTTGCACAGGTGTCTCAGATAGAGAGATATAAGGGAATATTTAAGACCCAAATTTTCAGAAATTCACCAAATTTTCCCAAATCCGATTTGCTATTTTTGGGTTAATTGTCTTTAAAGATTTAGAGTTATCATGTAACTAATTGATGTAACTGTTTCAAATTTTGACCTAGAAGGTATTTATGGAACTACTTTACATTTGTAATGATAAAAGGAAGACAAACATACAGTTTTGGGGTGGGATTTTTCACTCAAGGAGAGGCTTTTGGAGCTTTGATTTCTCAAGCTAGCATTTATAACTCTTATGTAAGTGGATGACTATTATTGATTATATGTAAACTGATAATCCATTTTACCTGTCATGCCTTTTCATTTCTGATCTTGTTGATTGCTCAGTCTACAATTTCATTTCCTGTTTAAAGGTTTATTCATGTAAATGCTTGCAGCATGTGGGTGGAATTAGTATTTAATGTGTGATGTTTATGGATTATTGGGATGTGTTTGATCCCCAGTTTATCCAACTTGCATGATTTAGTTCTATATTAGTATATGGATGTTTATTTCCTCCTTGTTGATGAATTTTTTAAAACCAAAACCCTAAAACCTATTTGATTTAATTTTACTTTTGAGATTGTCTTGGCTTGTTCTTCTAGTAGTTTAAGAACAATTTCTAGCACTAACATCTTTGGCGCCATTGTCGGGGATGAAGCTGAAGTATATCTTCCTTGGGATATCATTATTCATCTGATTTTTAAAGGTGAACAAAGTCAAAAAATATTTCAGACTACATTTTTTTGCCGGCGACTCCACAATTAAAGATTCTACTACAAGGAGAATTTTGTTGACAGAAAAATGAAGAATCCAAATGGAAAGACTGGGTATCAACTTGTTACTTTCCTCCATGACCTTTTTGTAGAGAACCTCTTACAATAAACAATGAGAATGCAAAAATATTGGAGCACAAAAGATATTTTATTGATCACGGGCCACTTCGAGGGGGCAACCTCCTTTGAGCAAGCTCAATACAAAATAACTCTTTGCTGCTTTCAATAGCCTCAACACATACTTATATACTAAGTCTAATATAAACAACTATTACTCCATATGAATGTGGGATAATGAAACCTATTAACTGTATGACTTAACAACTATTACTTACTCCCCATGAATGTGGGATAATATATCATACTAATTGGACCACTTACAAAGCATATGCGTCCGACAAAATATACCAACAAAATAAAGAGGGGGGTTGACACAGGTTCTTAACATCCCCTCCCTCTTATAAAGCTTTAGATGTGGAAACAGCTGCTGAATCTGAAGGAGGGGTTCCCATGTAGCATCCTCTGGTTGCATGCTGGGCCACTGAATTGAAGACCTCTGTGATGGACCGAGAGAGAAGCTGACAAGTACGCTTATTGAGGATGGCCTTCGACTTCAAAATGATGAATCCTTCAGTAACCCATTCTGGTAAGACAATTTGTGTGTTGATGTTGGCGCCAAGCACTTGCTGAATGTGAGAAGGAGGAAGTGCCAATCTATAAGCAACATACCCAATCTTTTGAAGAACTAGATATGGGCCAGAAATCTTTGGAGTGATTGTTTGATGCTGCTTGTCTTTCATGGAAGATTGATTGTAATGCTGTAGACGAAGAAAAACCATATCACCAACTTGAAAAGTGCGCTCAGAATGGTGTTGATCAGCCTTTTGTTTCATGCATGCTGTTGTCAAGTGAAGATTGTCCTGCAGGAGGTGAAGAATCTGATGTCAGTTTCGAAGAACCATGTCAATTTCCTGAACTAGTGAACTGCTCGGGGTGGATGGGAGGAGTACTAGAGGTGCGTGACCATAGACTGCTTCATATGGAGTCATTTTGGATGCAGTATGGTAGGAATTATTGTACCACCATTTAGTGAGAGGGAGCCACTGTTCCCACTGATGTTGTTCTTCAGAGATGAAACAACGAAGATAAGTTTCCCAATATTTGTTGACGACTGTAGTCGGACCCTCTATTGGTGGGTGATAAATTGAACTCATATGCAGTTTGTTTTAAGGGAGGAAAAAATGAGTTGTGAAAGTTGTGTTGTGGTCTGAGACAATGGAATAAGGGGTTCCATGAAGAAGGAATATTTGGGCCATGAAAATTTGTGCAATTGAAGAGGTGATATATGGATGGAGTGTAGTTTCACCCTTGTGGTGCTGACAAGGAACACATTCTTCAACCATATGTTGAATTTCGGGTTGCACCCCCTTCCAAAAGAAGTTACGGTGTGCCAGCTCATATGTTTTGATGAACCCAGAGTGCACTGCCGATGGAGAAGCATGGATTTCATAAAAGACTGCATGTTTAAGGTCTGTGCTCTGAGGAAGCACCAGATGACCCTTGTATCTCAGAGAAAATCCATCCCAAGAGGAATACAGTACTATAGAAGGGTTACTGGACAACTATTGGATGAATTCAAATAATGAGGATTCATTGACATAGCCTTGTTGAAGAGAGTGTAACCAAGTTGGAAGAGGCATAGAAATAACTGAAAGAGAAACATGGACATCAAAGGTGTGGAAAAGAGCATCCACCACAAGATTGTCTTGAGCCTTCTTATAGTCATAATCCCTGATTTTGAGAACCCATTGATGTTGTGTTTGGGATGAGATCCATTGTTCCAGGAAATATTTCAAACTCTAGTGATCAGTCTTGATGCCGAAAGGATTCTCTAAGAGGGATGGCCACCACTTCTCTACTGTGTGCAAAATAGTCATAATTTCCTTCTCATATGTAGAGGTGAATAAATTATTTCCAGAAGTGCATTTGTAGGTGAAGGCAATGGGATGTTCATCTTGAAAGAGGACAACCCAAAGTCCATTGCCGTAAGCATCATGCTCAAGAGTGAAGAGCTTGGAAAAATAAGGCATCTGAAAGGTGCATCGGAATGAAAGATCTAAGGGAGTAGTTGAGACTGCTGAAGGTTGCATCTGAATGAAATGGAGCTGAGTGATGACACCATGTGAACTTTTCTTAAGAATATTTTCCATGCGATGCGAACTGATGAGGCTGAGAGACTCTGGTTGTAATCCCTGCAATGTGTGTTTGGTACCATTGATTAAAAACTGCATCCAAATTTCAGCAAAATCCCATAAAATGGGTCCAAGTGTGCATAACCATTGAGCGCCCAAAACCACATCACTTCCACCTAAGGGAAATGCAAACATGTCAGAGCACAAGTTATAATCCCCCATAGATATGCGCACATTAGCACACTTCCCTTTACAAGGTAAGGTGCCACCATTGGCAATCATGACTTCAAAGTTGGAGCAAGGATGGATGAAACAATCAGCCTGTTTGGCGATCCTCGGGTCAATGAAGTTGTGAGTGCTACCAGAATCAATGAGTATTGTAAGAGGGAGGTTTTGAAGAACCCTCTGACCCGCATATTTTGTGGGGTGGTGACTCCAACAAAGGCATGGAGAGATATCTCTGGTTGGTCCTCTGGAGCAGGATGTTGTTGAATGTCACCATCATCATCTGTGGAATCCTGAGCATCATAAAAAATTTCAGCTGCTGGTGGAGAATCCACATCCAAGAGATAGAGCTTTTGCTCAACACATATATGTCCCCGGGTGAATTTCTCGTCACAATTATAACAAAGCCCTTTTTCCCGACGTTCCCACATTTATGCATCAGACAAATGCTTGATAGGAGTGGTTCTAGGAGCTAGCATATTTTGGATTCTTTGAGGAACCATAGGTCTGAATGTAACAAGAGTGGATTTGGAGCGTTGTTGAGCTTGAATCTTGTCCTCTACTAGCTTAGCCAACCCAAGGGCTTCCATCATTGTGTGGGGGCAGAACATTTTAACCTCAGAGCGTATTGCATCCTTCAGACCACTGATAAAAAAACTAAGGTAGAATGCATTAGGTAATCCCTCGGTGTGATTGGTGAGTTTTTCAAATTCTGTTTGATACTCCTGCACAGTGCCAGTTTGGTGAAGTTTGGTGAGTGCTCCTATGAAGTCATCAAAAGCACTAGGACCAAATCACTGCAAGAGGAGTTGGGAAAATTCTATCTACTTTGGCTAGGCATGAGCCTTGATGTACCAACGGAACGATTGAAGTGCTTCATGTTCCAAATGAAAGGATGCAAGGGAGACTATATTGAAATCAAAAGTGTTATGCATACTGAAATATTGTTCTGCCTTGTAAATCCATCCAGTCAGATCATCACACTCAGGCTGGTGACAGTTGTTCATGGGTGAATGCTGACGACTGAGACCGAATTTTTTTAATATATATCCTCAAGTTTGGACTTGATGGCAGTAAGTTCTTATTCCATTTGTTTATTTGCTCCGGCGCGGGTAACAACCATATGCAGGTTTTTTTTTAA
>LPNX010641640.1:4084-54568 GCA_001517045.1 Pseudotsuga menziesii | reverse complement strand
ATCAGAGAAGTTATGACAAACTTTAAAAATTGACAAATATGGAATTTCGACCTTGAGGAAGTGAAATTGGGAATAGGGTCCTCAATGAAGGAATATGCAGAATGGTATTACGGTGGTGACAGTGAAGTTTCAAGGGAAATAGAGCTAAATTAAGGAAGATATGGCTAAAATATAGAAATTTATACCTTTTTTTCTTTCTTTTGAAGAACTGATTTGTGGTTTGTGGTGGTGCTAGAAGCTACGTTTTATCAACAGGAAATGGAGTAAATAATCTATGATAATTCTAGAATTTTGCATGTTATCAACTATAAATAGAGATGGACCCCAGGTATAATCGGCTTCCTATTGGTTCAAATGTAGTCACTCGGCCACCAAGGCTGTCTCAGGCTTGAGTATTGGGGTAGTACCCCTCACTTCATGGTGCAGGTAAAACTGCTAACTACTTGGAAAAAAACGACAACTCTTTGGTTTTCCTCATGGATGGGAATCTAGTCAACCTGGTGGGGGTCGTTGCCCTTTTTGCTTGAACGGTCCTCTCAATGGCCAGCTACTTCGGGGTTCCTGTGGTACTCCTCACAATGAGTTTTAGGGCTAGGACCAAGTACTTCCCACAGTTAAACAAATAGGGTGTATTCCCTGATCCAAATGAAAAATACTGCTGCAAGAAGAAGAAATACTGCAATAATCATAATGGCAGAAAAAATGTGGTAGAAATTCCACCCAATGCTCAAAAACCCATAATTAGAGTTAGGGTTTTGAGATGAAAACTTTTAAAATTAGCATAACCTGATCTAGATTGCTTAGAATAACTATTATATCTTGTTTTTGGAATTGGAACAACCACTCTACTTCTACCCATGAAATCAGAATAGAAATCTGGGTACCTGGTCAAAATATTTTCGCTCTGCAATTTTCGCGGCCGTCATCGAAATTCTGAAAAATTACCGATTTTAAATCCACGATATCTCCACTTTTAGGACTCCAAATGAGATGGATTTTTTTTGAAACTACCTATTTTTGAAAGAGGAATTCAGATATGCAACATGTTTCTTCTGATTCTATGCATAAGGTTTTAGAAAGTGATCTAAAATTGGCCATCCAATTTTTCCCTCTTTTTTTTAAAAGAGAAAAAAAAATTTCCCACTTGTTCCAAGGAAAGTGCTTTGATATCAGATGTGAATAACCTCTTGCAATAAAAAATGAGAATGCAAAAATATTGGAGCACAAAAGATATTTTATTGATCGCGGGCCACTTCGAGGGGGAAACCTCCTTTGAGCAAGCTCAATACAAAATAACTCTTTGGTGCTTTCAATAGCCTCAATACATACTTATATACTAAGTCTAATCTAAAAAACTATAACTCCATATTAATGTGCGATAATGAAACCTATTAATTGGATGACTTAACAACTATTACTTACTCCCCATGAATGTGGGATAATATGTCATACTAATTGGATGGATTACAAAGCATATGCGTCCAACAAAATAAAGAAGGGGGTTGACACGAGTTCTTAACAGTTTTGTTCTTATTGATCAATTCCTTCCTGTCTTTCCCATTGCATGTCAAAAGAATTTTTTTTTGTTTTATCTATTTCGATGATCATAAAACTTGAGGTACATATCCCTCTTTGGAAGAAGAAAGTATGCATTCTTCTTGTTTTATTGATGTTAATCCTATTCCTTCATTTGAAATACATGTGCAACATGACATACATATACCCATATCTATTGAACCTGATTATTCTGGTCATCTTGTAGAGAATAAAGCTGATCTATTATCTTCTACCATCACTGCTAAAACTTGCGAACAACTTGTTAAACCTCATTTTCAACTCACAGATTTTCAGTCTAGACTCAGACAGAAGATGTTTAAACCTTTTAGGCTGCCATCTCTCTTACATCCTTACCCTTCCTACTTTGTTGACTATCTTCCCCATTTTACTAGAAAAGACAATATTACAACATAGAAGCATTTAGGATCTTTTCGTAATTTCATTGATAATTTTGAAATCATGCATGAGGATGTTGTCATGAGGTTATTTTCAAAATCCTTTGCTGAAGATGTTGGGTTTTGGTTCCGAAATTTAAAAGCTGATTCAATTGGATCGTGGGAAGAGTTACATGATTTATTTTTAAAGTATTGGGGTAAGAATAAATCTTATGATAAATTTCTTTCTGAATTTTATATTTTGAAAAGGGAGAATGATGAGTCAATTACTAAATTTAATTAGAGGTTTCAAATTTTTTATATCAGTATGCCTACGGAGATCAGACCTACAAAAAAACTTGCTATGGTATATTATGTTATGGCTCAACATTCAGATATTGTATTTTTCTTGTTAGAAAAGAAATCATCATCTTTAAGACAATTATTTGAGGATGCAAAAGGACTGGAGGAGAACATCCGAGCTTGCAAAATGCTTCAAGATCAGGCTCATGTTGAAGATATACAAGCTTATGAACAGGAAGAAGAACGTAGGTATCATTCAGATTTAAGACAATTTTCTTCATCATTTTTAGATTTTCATATGCACGAGGATATAAATGATGCTTGTGCTGATTCTTCATATCAGTTTGCTGCCTTTTTCGATGATAATATACTTTCAGTGGATTATAGTAGAAATTTCCTAGTTCCTGCTATGAAATTACCATGTTATGAAGAAGAAGTTACCGCTCTTCAACCTCTTACTATTGATATAAGAAATAAGTTTCCATTCTTGACTTATGGTCACTTTCAGAATTTTATTTGTTCAAGTTTTGATCAAGGGTTTTATTTAAAGGTTGAGAAGTAGTTTGAAAATCCCTTGGTTTCCATTCTTGATCCAAAGTTTAAAAAGAACAGCAATGAAGAGGAAGAGAATGCTTCACTTTATTATGAATATAATGAAGACATTGAAGTTTTAAATAAGAAATTTCATGATCCCGTGGCTTCTTGGATGGAGTTGTATTTTTCAAAGGTTTCTAATGGTCCATCTTTTGGCATACTTCCTATTTCCATGCATAAGTATCAGCTGCCTATAGACTCTTTATTGCATTTATCACATCTTTTGTGGGTTTTCTCAAACAGTAGCATGCATGGAATTATGATTTTCACTCAAATGGTTTCTTGGCTTCATTGGAAGTATGATTACACCTGATTGGGTTGTTTCCTTCGATTAGAAGTAGGAGTAAATAGTAGAATAAGCTTGCTATACAAGCATGTAGATTCTTTTTCAGTATGCTCATTTGTAGCAGTATTTTGTCATTTCAGAGGTATGTGTTCAGAGTTTGAGAAAGTTCCAGAGATTTCGTAAATGACTCCATCACCCAATGAATAAGGCATAAGGTCTACATGTTCTTGAAGCCTCACAAGGAGGACTTCATCCCGTAGCAAGAGCCAGATGTTATAACTAGATCTTGTTCTTAGTTTATCTGTTCTTTTTGTCCTCATTTTCTTAGTTTTAAGGTTTGTTTTTTGGGCTTATTAGTTAATATGTATATCTTTAAGCTTTCAAAAACTTATAATAAAAGCTTATTCCAAGATTTATTTATAATTTGACCCTCATTTTGAGTCCTTTGTCAAATATTTTCATGAGGAGATTCCTGTAGTAGCTATGTTTTTCCTGTTTTTGTCATTATCATTGGGAGCAGATTACGAGGTGATGGAAATGAATTATAGAAAACCAAAAGAGTTTTTTGTCCAAAACAGACTCATTCACAAAAAAGATTTCTCTGTTTTACAACAACTATTATTGTTCGAGAGATTCAAATTCATCTTTCTGGCCTATTTGCATGGTTTAAATTATTTAATAATTTCTTGTTTTAGTCACAAATTTGTAGCACGTATTCCGATCAATTGAAGGGGAATTTAAAAAAAAAAGAGATGTTTTTGTTTATAATAGACTCATTTAAAAAAATGTCTCTCAGTTTTTTCACAGGTGTCCCGGATCAAGAGATATGAAGGCGTCTTTGAGATCCAAATTTTCATAAAATCACCAAATTTCCCCAAATCCGGTTTGCTATTTTTGGGTTAATTGTCTTTAAATATTTTGAGTTATAATGTAACTAATTGATGTAACTATTTCAAATTTTGACCTAGAAGGTAGTTATGGAACTAATTTACTTTTGTAATGATAAAATGAAGACAAACATGCAGTTTTGGGGTGGGATTTTTCACTCAAGGAGAGGCTTTTGGAGCTTTGATTTCTCAAGCTAGCATTTATAACTCTTATGTAAGTGGATGACTGTTATTGATTATATGTAAACTGATAAGCCCTTTTACCTATCATGCCTTTTCATTTCTGATCTAGTTGATTGCTCAATCTACAATTTCATTTCCTGTTTAAAGGTTTATTCATGTAAATTCTTGTAGCCTATGGGTGGAATTAGTATTTCATGTGTAATGTTTATGGCTTATTAGGATGTGTGTTATATCTAGTTTATCCAACATCCATGATTTAGTTCTGTATTAGCTTGTGGATGTTTATTTCCTCCTTGTTGATGAAGTTTTTAAAACCAAAACCCTAAAACCTATTTGATTTAATTTTACTTTTAAGATTGTGTTGGCTTGTTCTTCTAGTAGTCTATGAACAATTTCTAGAACTAACACCTCCTATGGAAAGAGAAGTCTGTAGTCCACTAGAACATAGTTGCCTACCACAGTGATATTATACTCAACCTTCGGTATAATCAAAATCTATCAAATAGAATCAACCATTGCAATAAAAACATTGTTCCCCATCAAACTATTGTGGTGTTATACTCAACCATCAGTATAATCGAAACCCATCAAATAGCATCAACATTCCAAATTTCCTACATGGCTACCTTATCCTTGTTTCAAACATATATTTATATATAAACAAAAGAAAATTATAAACAAGTCTTTTTAACTAGTCAGGCTCAAAATGTTCATGACATAGTTCTGGCATCAAGCCAATAACCATCATATTTCACCCTATATATCTATATATACTAAAAAAATTTCATGATTTTTTCTTTCTTGGACTCTAAAATCTGGAAAATTCACTTTATATTCACTCAAAAAAATTCATGAATTTTATTTATATATACATACATATATTAGTGACAAGCCATAACTCGTGCAACTAGATTCCAAAAACAACACAATGACATTCATACATGAACCGCACCCATACAACCTTGCCACTTTGGAATAAAATCATATATACTAGTATATGAAAAAAAAACTTCTATGAATTATAATCACGAATCCGAAAAGAATTACTGCTTGTTACTTTTTTTCCATTTGAACGGATTTGACATGTTGGATAGTCAGGTTTCCTAATAATAAAAGGCTTGTAGGAATGTAATATTTGAATACTATGGTAAAACTGTTTGAAATAGCCTCAATATCATAAGTCATGGCCTGTGCTTTTGATCTGATAAACTTTTCCTTCAAAATATAATCATCTAGCCATTCAATTTTCAGAGAATCTTCCATTACTTTGTCACTTTGTGTTTTAGGACTCATTAACATGACATATTTTCCAAGAAAAACATGCTCAGATATCCCAAGATAGCACAACTCTGAACATTAGAGGAAATTTCAACTCAAAATGGGCCTCCTAAGGAAAATAATAAAATAATAGTTAAAATAATAAAATAATAGTTAAAATAATAAAATAATATTTATTAATTTTGGAGGAAGAAAAGAAAAAAAAACTACTTATTTGTTCGTATTTTTGACATATCTCCCTAGTTGGAGAGCACCCTGGATGCATAATTAAATTTCGCGTCCAACGAGTACCCACTCTGCATACTTTTGATGGACCCACCTACCCCAAAAACAAGAAATACCTAAAAAATGTGATGATGATGCCATCATCATGTTTTTTCAGGTATTTCTTGTTTTTGGGGTAGCGGGTTCCGTAAAAAGTATGCAGAGTGGGTAGTCGTTGGATGCGTAATTTAATTCCACATCCAACAATCTCTCCCGATCGAAATTTGAGTAAAAACACAGGAAGATATGTCGAAAATACGAACAAAAAAGTAGTTTTTTTATGATATCTATCCCCAAATTTATATTAAAAATTGTTTAAGACCTATATGGTATTTGAAATAGAAAGAAATTTCATTGGATGACACATGATGACATGGAATTTGAATTAGGTTTAAAAGGTCCATTTTGAGTTGAAATTTCCTCTAATGAGCCTTTGCAGAAATAAAGCATAAAAACATTCAAAACAGTATAAGGTTCTTTTATGTAAATATCAGATAATACCATGAAAATTGTAACAAAGTCAAGTATACAATTTTTTCTTGAAAATGCATTTATGATAAGATTGGGTTACTAGGGGATTTTCTCGCACATGCACTACTTCATCTCTAATATCCTCAAGATGACTAGATGTTTTCTGAACTACCTCATCAAGAGAAAGTCCACCAAGTGCTTCTGTTAATCTACAAAATAAAAATAAATAAAAATTGTTGAAGTCCTCAAATCAGTGACCATACTACATAACAAAAACATAGGACATTGATGTGTCCATAGATAAATGTAATTACCTTAACAAAATGGTTAAACCGAACTGCATGTGATGAGGCTCTACATTAATTCTCTCATTAGGTTCCATCTCTCCAAGGCCAAAGAGAATGACTTGTAACTGTGAAATATCTGGGTTTTTCCCTATGACCCTTTTCATTCGCCCAATCATTTCTAGGTTCTTCATTTGTTTCTTAAACTCTTTATAGAATGAATATTTCTTTAACTTTTCTAGAGCAAGCTGTATTTTCTCTATTATTGCCTGAAATTTTGTATTAATTTCTACATCTGAGTCAGTATCCATGATTGTGAAAAATATTAGATTATGCCTCGAGAGGTGGAAATACTCTATAATCATGATTGATGTGTGCCACCGATGTTAGAAATGATCTACACCTTCAACCTGTGGGTAGAAAAATCAACATAAGAAAAATATCCAACTGAGTGATCAGCATAAGAAAAATATCCAATGGGAATAATTGTCTAACTATTCAACCCTAGAAAACCTAATCATTCGAGTTGTGAGTGAATACTGCTTCCTCCACTAAAAAATTTAAAAGAATTTCACTATCAAGAATATTTAATATATGCATTAGGTAAATGGAATAGCTCATTTCTTTAAAAAATTACAATTAATTTATTCAAAATTAATCAAATACATTTTATATATCTATATATAATGAATTACATTTCATAAATACAAGTATATGTAACTCGTGATAAGTCTTTGTTTTATCATTAAGATCTCCATGTGTGCTAGAAGTTTGAGAAACGTTTCATATGCTAAACATTAAGAGAAAAGCATCAACATGTGTGCTAGAAGTTTGAGAAAAGTTGCATGAGCTAAACATTAAGAGAAAAGCATAAATACACATTACGAGAAAAACATAACTACACATTACAAAGATTGAGAATATTTCAAATAACTCTCATACAATAATTACATTACGAAGATAATCCAACTCCAAAAACACAAAGAACTCAAAATGAACTCAATCATTCCTTTGAAGGAGTTTTTTTGAAAATAAATCATAGTAATCGTTTTGAGGAATTTTGAAGTTGCCATTCCAACTTGTTGCTCCTTTAACAACCGAAATCCTCGAAATAAAGTGAATAATAAAGCCAAAATTGTGACAAATGGCTCTGTAATTGAAAAAAAAAAACATTATTCATTCCATGTATTCTGTTGCATTAATTTTTTTTTAGCATCGCTAGCACATCCACATAGTTTATGGTTGGATCACACTCATAGCATCCACATAGTTTATGGTTGGATCACACCCATTGGGATCAAATGGTTGAGATATAGCAATAGAATGGGAGACCCTTTGAGATTTTATTTTTATTCATCATATTCTTTCAGTTAAATGGGTTCAAGTCTGAGTTATCCATGCCTAACTACATATTATCATAGACATTCTTCCTATTATCCATTTATATCCTACCAGTTATTTTTTATACTTTTTTTTTAATCTCATATTCTTCTAGTTATATACCTTGAACTGTTGGTGATGACTTATCCATACAGAACTAACAATTATGCACACACACACACACACACAATTGTTTATCATACTTGTATTTTTCATATCCTTAAATAAAAATCATAAAACATAAATCATAGCCCACCCCAAATTGACCAAATAATTTCTCATGTTATTCTCATGTTATTTTAAATCCAAATGTATACTTTTTATAAAATATAGAGGTAGTGACTTTGGTGTTTTTCTTCACCACTACTCACCATAAAAAATAGGGTTCCTTGATTGCATATATATATATATATATATATATATATATATATGATCCAAAAAAAATAACAGTAATATTATTAATTTATTTATGGATTTCTACCTCAATAGATAGTCTTAAACAAGTTGTAGAGGACAATCAGATTTTGTTGGGATTCATCTCAGACAGTATGGAGGATTCATGTTTCCCTCTAGCTCCACTTGATCAATTTCCCGCAATGTAACAACACTTTCATCCCACTTTCCATCAAGTATATGCTTCCTAAATAAAGATACAGTTGAATATTGAAGAAGTATTCCTGATTCCTCTTCCAATAAGACGCCAACTTTTTGGTAACCCAAATAATATAGAGATAGTGTTATTATCTTTACAAATTCCACCCTCTTGATGAGTCCTTTGGAACCTAATGTCTCCTCTTCCAAGCGAAATTATTTGACCATTAAGATGCTCACTAAATCCATAGAAAATGCAGGGGCTTCCTCCAAACCTCTTTTTGAGCTAGGTGAGGACACCTTTAAATGCTTTAGGGGTGGTTCTTCATCCTCAATGGCTCCCATGAAATGGTTATGCACCACAATTTAGCCCATAAATGTTTCCAATAAAAAAGGGTAAAATTCACCTCCTAGATGATTATTCCTCACAATTCTCAATCCCTTGGATCAGGTATCATGGTTAGTACAAACATCTATTACTGAAAAGTTCTATCCAACATATTGTTCAGGGATGGTTTCATAAAACCAACTATGGGAATCAGTCGTAGAAAGAGAAAGAAAGAAAGAAAGAAACAAATGGGATACATGAAGTTTTCCATAATAAGAAGAAAAACCTTAGAAGAAGCACAGGATCCAAAATTTCTGCTTTCCTTAACACCGATTAATATGGCAATCTGAGCGAATTTAAAAGCATTTCAAGGCTGCCTCCTCTGTTTTTAGCCAAAGATCTGTGGATTTCCATGGTCAAGGTTCATATTTTCACCTTACAGGTTTTGCTGGACTTTGAAAATCTATATGGAATGCACAATATGCTTATATTATTGTGAAAGGGGGCACCCCGATCATTTGAAATTGCAAGGGAAACATGAACACATGCTAGCAAAATTGTAAATTTGTAAACGTGTGCTAAGGGCAATGCTAGAAAATTTGTAAATATATTAAATTGTGGAAGAAATAATGGTTTGCACTCAGTAAATCCAATTTAGCAGACCGTGCCAAAACAAAATCGGAACCCTAAAATTACAGTATTCCAGGTACACACTGGAATTATCCCAAGAACCCAATAAAAGTGTTGTTGTTATACACATTCAAACTTGTAAGGTCCCTTGGACTAACAGGTCGGCCTCAAACAATAGAGATGGCTACAGATTTTACGGCCTAAATGTTAGAAAATGCCCGACATTATCCAAACCTAAAGAAAAATAGAAATCGAGGTTGTGTACCTCGAAATTGATGAGGCCATGGAATAGAAAGGAACCACTGAACGATGTAATACAATACATTTGCACAGACAACGTAAAGTAAACCTGATGAGTTTAGGATGGATGGCCTAAAATAGAGCTCATCTATAAATCATGAGCGAAAAACCTTTTAGGGGTTAATTAAAAACCCGGGTTGAAGAAAAATATTACCCTATTCCACATAATATAGAGCCGATTGCGCCAAACATCCATAATTTCCTTTAGCGCAGAGCTAAGTAACAGGACACTTCTAAATAGGGCCCGTGTCCCGTATTCCACGTGTCGGACACGACACTTGCCATAATACATGTCCGACACCATAATTTTCGTGTCCCAAAATCTAGACACTTTCCAGCATGTGTCGAACACTTGCCAGGAACGTGTCCTGATTTCTGGACATGTGTCCTGTCAAAAAGGGTATAAAGGAGGAGGAGGATAAAGGAAAGAGCTACAACAGTACTATTAATTTTGACATGGAGGAGCACGAAGACGATTGACAATGGCTAGTACCATTGATGAGCTATGGTATTCTTGCCTGTGGATTTTTAGTATTTTCATTTTGTATCTAGTAGTACAGTAGATACTAGACTTAGTACTAAGTAGTATCTACTCTATTTTGTATTTATCGATGGCATTCTCTTGATATCTATGTAATACATTTTGATTTTTGTGGTTTAATGAGAAATATCAAATATGCAATTTATGGTTCAAAGTTCACGATTCATTGATAATTTTATTACTGATTCATCATTGACAAATTTCAATTGAATGATATTATGATTCATGTACACTGTATATACTTCTAGTTTTTAAAAAATGTAGATCTTTATGTATTTTTATAATATATATATAATTTTTTAATATATATATATAAAACGTGTCCCCCATGTCCTATTTCTGGGGTCGTCGTGTCTCGTGTCGAATACTCGTATTTTCATGTCCTCCGTGTCCCGTGTCCTCGTGTCATGTGACTTAGGCGCAGAGTAATTCCAGCAAAACGACTAACCGAACGAGGGTTTAATAAACCCTAGGTTATCCAATTGAAGCAAAAGAAAGGATGCTTTCCTCTCAAAACCCTGAGGAAACCAGAAAACACCAACACTATTACTTTGTGCATCAATTATATTATAAATCTAATGTGCAACTCAAGGGAAGATAATTATATTAAAAAAAAACGTGCAACGTTTCAAACTTGACACATATAACATTAATTCCTAGTGAAAAATTAAAGTTACATGAATCCAAAATGAAGGATAGAAACACGATTACAGGGCAGTGATCAAATTTGAAGGGTGGGTCTTAATTTCTATTGGAAGTGTATTTATTTTCTAATCCCTTCATCTCCAAAGGGAAATATAAATAATTGTATTTCAATTGACAAGTATAAATTAAGTGAACCTTTTCAATAAAAAAATGCAAAAAACAAATATTGTTCTTTCAAATTTTTATAATTTTAAACAATTGAACATCTCTTAACATCTACATGAAAAAACTATATATTTTTAATAAAATCTATTTTGAACACATGAAGTTGTCATATGTGTATCACTAATTTTACAGTTCAGTAACATAACAACTACTTTATTGTATTTCTTTCAGTTGGAGTACACTTCATTATACAAAAAAACTACTTATACTATTCCATAGCCATATTGTGCAATCCACGTGCAATCCAAGCTTGAGAGATATAATAATGATAAGGATTGGGAACCTAAGAAAAAATAATACACAACTTAGAAAAAAAAATTCCTACATACGAAGCAAGTTAGCAAAGCTAGCATAACTGGGGTCAGGGCATCGACTTTTTTTGTTCAACACTTTCCATGAAAGCATACATGTATAGGATGGAGGGGCAATGGAATCAATCCTAATTCAATTGAATCATTGAAATTCACTACATGTATGAGTCTCAACAGTCCTCCTTTTAAATTGAACCAAAATACTAAAATAAGTTTATTAGTAGCTAGATTTGAGAACATTCTAGGTGTGAGTAATTAAGGGCTTGAGGATCTAAAATATTTTGTGTTTCGTACCATTCCACGATTCAGTGAATCGATAGTCACAGGTAGGAATTTAGTTATTTAATGAAAACAATTAATGTGTATAGCATCTATGTCGAAATCATTTTTTATGCTAATGCAGGTCACTGCCCTCTTTATTGACTTACCAAAAGGCATGATCATGAGGAAGAAAACCTAAAATTATAGACTTCACATTCAAAGAATGCCATGCAATCACATTGGTAAGGAGTGATAAGAAGATCACAACAATAAAACATGTGAAATCTTAGTTGATAGTGTTAATTAAAGACTTATATGGTAAATTTCATATAAGACTTAATTATAGTTGTCTCTTACGCTTTGCATCTTGACACATTTAATATTTTATGGTTGTCTTTGTGCCTTGACCCAATTCATATTATAAGGTGAGGATGTGCATGAATAATAATCCTTAGTTATGACTATGAGATGAGGATTCAAAGAGAAGAGGATGTAAATACATGTATATTTTAGGCAACCCATCAAATTGAAGACTTTTCTTATTCCGCCATATCGTGCGCCTAATGACACCTTTCTGTAGTAATGCATAAATCGACCTCTACAAAGTTTGTGATCCTAGCTCCATGCCGTTATTTGTATTTGCATGGCATTGAGTGTTGTTTATAGTTGTCATGAGTCCATGATATTCATGCAAGAAATGAAATATTGTAGAGGAGGAATTATCAAACCGGACTTTTGAATTTCATTTTGACAAAAAACGAGTGGAAATTGGTAGCGAGGTTCACATAGGTAGCAGGAAAAAAGTTTTGAGCTCATTTCAGGCCTAGTAGTAGTCTAGTAGTTGTTCCTTTTTGTTATATCTGTAGTTGTTGACACATTGTCACACTTTAGATTGTGGCTGCAAGTGACTTGAGAGTCATAGTCACATCTCGATGGCTAGTTCCACATAGTCATCAATGATTACTGGCCATCCTGCACAACTAAGCACTGAGTGCATGGCATGAGTGAGTGAGTGATTATAGATTCTCGCATTTCCAATAATGATGAGTTGAACTTTATAGCATAGGAATTTCAGCATCTTGACAAATTTATATCGATGGGAATTTGAAATGTTTCCCTTCTTTTGAAATATTTATATAAATTATGCCCTTCTTAATTGGAAGGATAAAATTCAGATTTTAAATATTTTTTGAAGGGTAATTTTAACTTTACACTTCTCAGAAGGGATAGAACCCTTTGGAAGGGCCGGGAAGGGTTCAAATTTGAATGATATTAGAGATTAACCTTTAGAGTACTTGATATCCATGATATTCCTTGTTATGGAAAAATAACCATGGCATAGTGTAAGTTCGCCTAAGTAATTCCATATCTGGATGATCCCATAGTATAGTTTTATAATTAACATTATATGCCAAGGTTTAGTTGAATTTTTTATATGCCAAGGTCGTGTCCAAACTAGCCTTATAATTAACATAATTATATGCCAAGGTTTAGTTGGTTGGTTTTGTGCATTTTAATTGTTTTCTCCCAAACAAAACCAATTTTAATGGTGTCGCACTTTTGCAAATTCTTTGTGATATAAGAACAACATTACACTATTTTATATATTAATCCATTTAGAAATATAGGGGTTCAATAATTTTTCTAGGAACATATAGGTTGCATTAATTAAATTTGGTTAATATAGGGATGTGTAAATATATATTATATAAATGTTAGAATTTATTAAATTCTAACATTGTAGTTGGATTCAGAGTTCCCCTTAAAAGGGGGTCTCTGAATCCATTTCTAGTATTAGAATTTAGTAAAATGTACAAATTAATTGTCAAATTTGTAATTTTTTTCTTTTCCAGAGTGACACAACTAAAAATGACCAGATAAATGACCAATTGTTATGTGGTCATTTTTAGTCTAGATATCCCATAACCAAATTTGGTCATTTATCTTGGTTGTTTTAGTTGGTTTTTATCCCGTGACCAAAAGTGGTCATTTATCTTGGTCTTTTTTAGTTAGCTCACTTAAATTTATCAATTTTGGTCATTTATCCCTTGAAAAAAGCTGTGGTGACCAAAATTTTTGGTCTCTTGGTCACTAATCTCTCAATTTCCACTAGTGTTTGGCCTACCATTAACTTGCTCAAGAAACCAATAACATTCACAACTCAACCATAAATCCAACAAATTGACTATAACGCATGAAGCACAAAGAACCAAGAAACTATAAATGTATTGAACACCAAACTTAAAATATGTAGATCCATATTATTCCAAGAACTCAAATGATTTAAAATACGATAGACTAAAAATGGTATTAATGATGTCTAAGAGTTTAAATTCTACGTAAAGTATAAGGATATTTGCTCAACTATGGTTGGAATGCCATTCATTATGGGAGGGATAACATATAAAACCTATAGAAAGATGGTAAAGTGTACAAACTCGTATATACTTCTTTCACATCTCTCATTTTATTTATGGGAAGAAAGCAATAAAGTACATTAATCTCAATAAATTCTCAACATTCAATGTTGTTTAGCCAAGGATAGATTCAAATTTATACAGTTGTACATGCCACCAATAGATTTAGTGTACATGCATCGAATAGATAAACAATAATGGTTGTCATTGTAATATTGGTTTATACAACCATGACAAAAGGGAACAATGAGGGAACCACGTTAATCAACCAAGGAGGTCATGAAGACGATCGAGCAGGTGTGCATAAGTACAAAAAATTTCTTCAGAAGAAGAAACAAACCATAATGCCAATACAAATTTTGAAACCACAATGAGGCAGAGGTAGTTGTTGTTGCTCAACCATAAACCACAGTGCAATAAAATTCCAATACACATGTTGAAAACCATAATGAGGGAGAGGAAGTCGATGTCTCTCCACCATCAACCGATGTGCAAATTGTTTGTTAACTCAAGAATATCAGTGCTATCAAAGAATAGACAAAAGAGGACAATGTTGAAGGTGATTAATCATGTAGAATTCAATTGATATTCGATGAGAGTAGCTACAAGGAAATTCGGGATTGGACCTACATCCTTGAATTATTGGCTAAATGGTCTGACTCATACCAAGAGGAGATGACCTCTTACACTGTTGACTAAACAAGAGGAAGAGGAACTAAATGTGTGGTATAAGGAGATGGCTGACATTTTCCATGGGTTGGATTTGATACAACTAAAATTGAATGTGGCACAATATGCTAATAAAGGTCAAATCCATTTCGATATGTATTTTCTAGGAAATCATGGTGGACACGTTTCAAGGATAGAAACCTAGGTCTTATCTTGCGAACAATAGAGGGACAAGATAGAGATAGATCTTAAAACTTATGGCTTACAATTGTGTCCAAGATCTACTAAACTCTGTCAATTTTATATCACAAAAGCTCTTGTGGTCCAGCGTGTATATGAAACTATGATGAAACAATATTACAAGTAGGTAAGAATTATGACATGGGAGTAGTTGCTAAGAGAGGCGGTAGGAGTGTGCCAAAAATTATGCCTAAGATTAGGGAGTGGATTACTATTCTATGTTTTATAAATGCAATTTGTGCACTGATTCCTAGCTTCTACTTGTTCAAGAGAAAGACCTAATTGAAGAACTACATCAAGAACTGTGAGCCAAGAGCATACTTGGATTCTCATCCTAATGCATTGATGACTAAAATATTGTTCATGAATTGGATTTTCCATTTTTCCGCATCCATGCTAGGTGGTGTATCTCTTGAAAATAAACTCCTATTTATTTTTTATGGCAATGGCAACCATATAGATCTAAAAACTATTCAGGAGGAAAACAAGGTGGGAATCGACTTGTTGATTCTACTAGAACATACCACTCATAGGTTGTAGATACTTGACATGAGTGTGTTTGTTATGTTTAAGTGTTACTTCATGAATCATAGAGCACCATGGATGGCCAAGGACCTTGGGATAGAGGTAAATAAGGATTAATTGGTAAAAATTTCAAGTAGTGTTTTTGAAAGTGCACTGACACCCTCAAATATAGAAGCTATATTTATGTGAACTCGAATATGACCACTATACTATGATTCTCTCATAAATTACATGGATTGTAGCCAAGCATTGAAAGGTGTAGATGATGCAGAAGATGTAACCACTATGGACAACATATTATCCCTATCCGAAGGGCATAGACATCCATCATGTGATGACAGTGAATATGTTAATGAAACTTAATATTATGGTAACATCAATGTTATTGATTTTGTTGGTGAAGCAATTGAATCAAGCATGGGAGTTGGTACACAACAAACAAAAATAGAACATGCAGGGAAGCTACATACTAACTCTAGAAAACTAATGATGGTTGAAGGTTTCCAATCACAAAAAAAAATAGAAGAGTAGTTGACATTGAGAAACTAGGTACCACAACTTGAGTAATTAGAAAATGAAATGCTGCATATAAATAGAAAAATTGTTACTTGCACCAATGAAGAAAGCATTAGCATTCCTTTGCCGATTCCTGCATATATGAACAATGAAGTTGTCCAATATTACTTGTATGAATATGGTGTAGAAGAAGGTATTGTATGGAATAAAGAACTAGGTGTAGACAATGCAAAAGACATAGAAATCCTAGCTGACCTAAAAACCAACCAAGTGGCTCACCACTGCTTGGACATTTCCTAAGGATTCCAATGGAGAAAGTGAGAATAAAGGAAATGCAAGGACCAACATATTTTCATTGATTAAGCACAAGTTTACAACTAATTACATCAGAAAATTACATCACACTATTGGTAGAGTTTGAACAAAAGAAAAAGGAGATGTAGGAAATGAAACTAACGAAAAAGGAAATTTTGAAGGATAGGAGGGAAACAAAGATTTTTCAAGAAGAACTACAAAAGTAGGAAAGGATGAAAAGAGAGCAACAAAGGAAGGAAAAATAATACCATAAGAAACTGTACAAGCATGAAAGAGAAGAAAGAAAGTTCCAATAGAGGAAATAAAAGTAGAATGTCGGTAGGGATGACGTGGACACAAATGTGGACAATATTGAGCTTGATGAGGATGGCCTCGTTCAATCAAATTATAAATAATCCACATTTATTCTAAGACATTATAAACATACATGTCCCCCAATTTTATCCAACAGGTCCACCTACCCCCTGGTATGTTCCAACTGGTCCACATCCCGCCTTTATTACAACCAATTCAAGGGCAAATTCAAGATGGGATTTTCCAACACCTTGAAACAATCCAAGTATATTGGAAACAAGCTAGTTCTATGGATTTTAAATTCTTACTTGGATGGAAGAATTAACATGGAATCAAGAAACTACAGGAGGCTCAATCCAATCTGATCAAGAAAATGTAGGAACCTATAACAACTGAGCTCTAGAAAATGTAAGAGTTTCAACAAGCTTGGGTAATGAAGAAGCTCATCCTCCTGAAGCATAAGGGAAGAAAAAGTTTTGTTAAAAAGCCATTTTTTGGATGAATATGTATTCAATTGGATGGTGTAAAAGTGAATAGTATATGATTGAACACATATTCTGTCATATCCCCAAAATTTGGATTTTAATCCCTTGATGAAAATAATTAATTCGGGCCTATAGTAACTATGCATAATTAAATTAAATCATGAAGAAGTGATATACTATTATTTGTCTCATATAGTCCATAGGAGGATGGGTGGACCCTTATTAGTTGTCTCCCTCAATGGAATATGGGAAAAATAGTTGAAAAGCAGGAAATCAATTGAAAAGCAAGAAAGGTTAATTTCTCCAAAAAAAAAATCTCAAGAAGGAACATAAACAACCAAGAAGCGTAAAGGAAAATCATTAAGAGTTGCAGGGTCCAAATTTAGCTAAGGAAGGAACACTAGATGAGAGAGAGTGGGTTTACATGTTCCAGTAACTTGTCAAAGGTTCCTCCAATCATCAATGGTTTGATTTCCAAGAAAGAAGGCCCCAGAAGGAGGAAAAATCCAAGAGAAGTTTATAAAATGAATATCAGAGCTTCCTTGAACAAGATTTTGGTCATTTTTTGTTTGTGCTGAAGAGCTCTGCGCTTTTCTTATCTTGGGATATGTGCCCCTTTCTTTCTTAGGTGAGGTTCCCCCATGATGTATTCACCTTTTTGAGCAATATCTTATCATGTTCATTCGTAAAGGGGAGTTTTATTGTGAAAAATAAGGTCAATATATTATAGGTATAGTGGGGAAGGGAGTAGGGTATGGGGGGTTTATATGTGTTAGGGGGGGTATAAAAAGGGGTTTCTAGTAAAAATATGGAATATATTGGGTGAAAACACAAAGTTTCTATACAATGTTTTTAGAATCAATCACATTGAAAATTCAAGATCATCACAATGACAACAACAAAAAAATGTAAAAACTCAGAGTGATGTTCCTTGCACTTTCCTCTTCAAAAGGGTAGTTTTAGTTTGTATGATAAGAGTCACATTTGAAAGAAAATGGGAGGACACAAACATGTGTGAATACGAAACTGTTTTTTAAACATATGTTATTTCAAAAAATAATAAAAAAATAGTGTTGAGGTATGAAAATACTCAACATATAGTCCATTGCAAAGTACAATTTGTGTAGATTATGAACGTAAATTTAGTTTACATAAAATGAATAACCATCCCCAAAAAAAAGGAAGGGAAAACAAGTCACTCATTATCCAAACCAAAAAATTTAAAGCATATATCATTGATGCTCGTTAAATTTGTCCTAGTATATGTGCATACAAAATGTCAAAAAAATATGGGTACGAAGCTAACAGAATTATCTAAACCTCTTTTGTTTACATCAATGTGAAATTCCTAAGGGGGATATGGGTTTGAAAGGGTTTAAGTTGAAAAACATAAAATTTTGCAGTTTTTGTCAAAAAACAGGAAAAAAGTGTATACCAACTTTGTGTTTTCACCCATTATAAAAATAAGGGTTTTTTAATTGGAAATGTGTATTGGGAAGGGGGGATCAACAAGAGAAGTTTTATAATTAATTATTAATATATATTGAAATTAGGGGTATTCTTTAATATCCCATGAACAAAGGCACTATGACATGGTTTCACTAACTGAAGACCTTGTGGGTGCCCCTTGTAGATCAATAAACTAGTTGTGGGATGTGGAGGTCTTTTCAGCAAGTGATTAAGTATTTCGATATCCCATCTACTCATTGTGCATATCCAAGTTTCTATCACTAAATGGATGTACTAACATGATATATAGTCACACTTAAAATCCCTATATATATTATAATCATTTTATTTATCACTTTTTGAAAACAAATGACCCATCAAAACCATATATCTAATTTGGTATGTAAACGTTTAATCTTGATATGGTCAAACTGAATTTCATTTTATTTGCATGCATTGCATCATATAGTAGGCCACATTCTTTGCATATCCATGCGGTTCAATGAAAGCAAATATATACCCTATATATACACAATTAAAAATATTAATCAATGTTAATTAATCTACAATGAGCCCATTAATTAAAACATGTGTATTTTCCTTGATAACATCAGGAACACAATCATAATCTAGTGAAACCATTTCCTCTTCATCATTCATCTCTTTTGATGTTAGTATTGTATGTGGCCCCTTTAGATTTAAAGGGGCATTTCATTGTTTTTCATATCCATGGTTTTGACATTGATGAAATGCACATCTCTATGCATCAACACAAAATACACAAAACATGTGGACTTTCTCATGTCAATGCAAGTATTTCTCCAATGTATTTACTTCAAACATAGTGTAATTCCCTTATGCTAGGTAAAAATTTACAATACCACGGCATGAATCTATTCACATAACCAAGCACAACATCCAAAAGAACCTGGATCATGAATATCAAATTTATTTTTTATACAAAATTTTTGTTCCAAAGTATGTCTAAAACTTGATCTCCAATTTTCACATCGTAACCAATGACATGTGCATCTTCCTTTGTTGTTTGAGGCCTTCATGCACTAGATGCAATTTTCACTGGTCAACTACTTCAATAGATTCTTTGACTCACATTGCATGATTACTCATTTGGTACCTCCTAAGTACTCATTTCATAAAAGAACATACACCATCATGTTTACCTTTTCCATGCTCTATTTAAAAAAAAATATAGGTATGCGGAACTTCTATATTCTTATGAAGTTGACTGAACCAATAAAATGATTATAATAATTTTAACTTCCTTACACATATTTCACGAAATCAATTGTTTTGCAAATGGTATTTTATTCTTTCTAAATGATTCATATATCAAACCAAATAAATGTTGAATAAACAAAATGGAATTCTCTCAATTGTCATTGACATAAAAATGGTACTCCATAATCATATAATGTGATTGTAAGGTACTATCGACATCATTAGTGCTCACCTATTAACAACTATATAAATCACTTATGTGAATATACACACCTAGATAGAATGATATTACTCACTTTGTATCACTTTTTGGGGAGAGAATGTGTAAGTATATGCAAACTATACCATTGATAAAAAAATTCCTAGATCAAATATCTGATGAGACTATTTCAATCGAAAATATTGCAACCTAGAACTATGATACTGCTTGATATAATTATAAATTTTGTTTTGGAAAAGTTTCCTATGAATTCTGAAACAAGGACACCATCCTCAAGATATTGAATTCTCTTAGAAATCACACCGAAAGAAGGGAATGGGTACATAGTAACATACTCATATGACCTACATGTGACTATGATACTTAACAATCTAGGGTATGCATGATCCATATGAAAATTCCTATGAAATAATTTTAGATTACCACATTTAGGGGATCTTCCTCCACTTATATATTTAATGAAAAAATAGATCTTGAGGATTCCTTTTTCATAATGTCATTTAAATAAAATTGTGGACTATGTGAGGAGGAGGGTTTCCTTACCAATTCCTTTTACAGAAATATAGACATGTTTCATAAATATAGAGCTAGAATTCAATGTTGTACCAACAATAGCATGTGTCATGGATTGTATTGGGACTAATATTCCATGGTTTCAATTTATCAAACATGATAAGGGAAATTTTTACACCATTATTTATTTTTTGGAATTCACTAAATAGTTCAACTTGTGTAATATCTAGAATATGTTTACAATGTGTATGCCTCTAGATAAGCATCTTTATAGAAAATGATTCCAATACAGTATAGCATGAGAATAGGTTTCCAAAAACTATACTACTTCCTTTGTAATTCCTTTTGGAACTCTACCTTGGTAGGGTAATGATTTTCCTACAAATAAGATCCCAATAATCACTTTAATTGTTTTCATCTATATAGACCCTAAATTTAAAATTCCACCATAATGTTCTTCTTGAAACATGAAGCAATTTTTCCATTGTTGTCACAATTCATCTTCCTAGAGTGCCTAGTGTAATAATACAAATTTTAATTCTCCTATGAGTAGATTAGGTATCAAGTTTTATTTATTTATTTTCCAAATGAAGAGAATTATTTGGATGCATTTTTGGATATATTCTCATGTGACTTTATGTGTTTAGCATCTTGAAAACACAACTTTATTGCATGTTTTAATTTGTATTTTATCAATCCATATAGGATTTGACTTGTTGTAATCATTGTTTTTTCCTTAAAAAATGGCTTAAGTATGTTACTAACACGTTCTAAAACTATTTGACTAGGAATTAGGTCCTCAAATTCTTATCTTATGCTTGCCTCCAAAGATTCCAAAATGTTTCCATCACTTTTAAAACTAGTAAAACTCATAGTTAGTATTGAAACCCAAGACATGACATGGTCATGTGTAGCTAATTAGATTTTATCCCTAGATAGTAAAATAAATTTACCAATGTCATGTTATAAAATTACAAAGGCCCCTCAATTTATCTACAATGCAAGTAAATTAGACTACATTGTTTTTCAACATAAAAAGTGTACTAGTATAGTGAAAAAATACATACAAATAATCATGAATAAAATATAATAGGAACATATAAAGGAATGTACTAATCTATGGAGGTGTGCATGATGTACCCCCTCTAGTTCTAAACATGTGACCTATAAGGAAGAAGCATGTGTTATTAACAATTAATTGCACTTAGATTGTCCATCATACCAATGCATTGCTAATTGTCGATGTGAATTGTAACATCTCCAAAAATTCATAAAAAATAAAAAATTAAAATGTAGGTCTAATTGTAAATACATAAAGTAAAACAATGCATACTAGTATTGACTTTCTTGGTACCTTTTCCATTAACGTAATGACCTTCGTATGACAACTTAATAATGCAAATTATAGTTATAATGATTTTTTATTTGTTTGTCATCAAAATCATGGAAGAATGTCATGTTTAAATATCATCATTTACAGTTGGTATATTTATTGGTTATGTTCTAGATTGATTTTTAACCCTACTAAGAAGCTAGGAGGATGGCTTCCACGCTCTTACTTATTTCTCTGGCTAACACAAAACTACTAGGCAATTCTTTTGCAGGTAAATAACCAATGAGAGTTGGCCTTGAGGTGATAACACACCATGAGCCTAGCTAAAGGTAATTAAAGGCTTAACTAAGTTTTAAGGGCGACAACTATCCTAAGACAAAGCATCATAACACTTAACTAAAAAAAATAAATCAAGCATAAGCACTACAACTGTGGCTTCCAAGGTTCAATGTTCGACGGTTTCAAAAAATATAGAGATTTGGGTTGACACTTTAATTTTTATGTGACATGGTACCAGGCCACGTGATGTATTTAAATCCTCTAGCCGAAAAGCATGTAAATCCATTAGAAAAACCCTAGGGTTTTTAATGTTTCTTGATTTTTGTTACGTTAATTGGTCTCTACATAGTAGTGAAGGGGAGAGAGGGAGAGCCTAGCTCTCGGCTTCCAGGCCCTCAACCTTGCTCTAACACTCTCGACCTCGCACTGGCACCATTCTATTTGTAAACCATTTGGCTCATTTGTTTGCCACTCGATAAATTTTGGAGGATTGTTCTACACTAAAACTTTAAGCTGTCAACACCACGTCTTATTTTGTTGAAGGTAAGTTGCCTCTATTTTACTATTATCTTTTTGTAGTTTTCTTGGTCTTTAAATCTTAAATAGAATTTAACCCTTCATTTTTTTTTACAGGAGATCTATGATAGTGTTGTTACATGGATAAAAGAACTAGTTTATGTGTTGATGGCGCATGGTCTGGTAAGACCTAGAACCTCACCTTCCTTTCTCTTAGTGGTTCTGCTGGTTAAGGTTCTAACCGTTAAGGCTCTGCTTCTCTGTGACTGGGTTCACATTCTCTTGAGTTGGAACAATCCTATGTTTTTTGTTATAAATAAAAAATAGTAAACCCTCTTTGATTTTTCCTTGATTCTTTTTAAAGATGATTGTAAGAGGTCCTCTTCGACCGTGGAGTTGAAGGGACTGTAAGGTGTTGCTATGGATTTTAAAATGGGAGAGTCTTTACTTTGGGAAGTTTTTGAGAAGTCCTTTGATTGAAATTGTAAATGTTTTATGTTATGAAGAAACACTTGTGAGTGTTTCTCATTGTAATTACACAGTCTCTTTGGTTCCTAAATATATATATTGCGAAGACCTTTTGTCTCGATTTTAACTCTGTAGCTTTGTTTTCTAGATAAAAATATGTAAGGCAGAAAGGCCATTTATATTCTATGAATTTCTTGGTTAATGCAGTAGTTGATATTGGTATTATTGGGGCTTTGAGGCCATTTCTTTGCTTAGATAGTTTTTTCAATGAATACTGCTCTATCGAGAGATTAGGGGAATGCAATTATTTTGAACGTAAAGCGTTTGCATTAACTATGGAAGACAATCGATTCCTTGGTTTTCTAAATTTTTTATTTTTTGTGGATATACCCATCCCTAAGGGATTCTAACTCTTATTTGAATAAATTAGTGTTTTGTAAGAAATAATAATGTTAATAGTACAGGGTTGGAACCTTTATTTTAAATATTTCGGTAGTAGTTTTCTTAAAGGTTTTCTAATATAAGTATAAATAATGGAATGAGAAACCATGAATGTATCCCTTCTGGAGGTTGGTCCTTTAGTGTTTACAGTTGATAAACTTTGAAATTAGTTCTGTAATATTTTATTTGAGATATTTATATTTATTACTTGGTAAAAATTCTTGTAGAGTTACAATGCTCTATAGGGGTTTTGAATTGAATTTTTTAAACCTAGTTTAGCTTGGGTGAAGGTTTAAACCTTTTGACTATAATCATAAGGTTGGTCTTTTATAATAATCTTTTGGTACCAACTCATATTAGTAGAGACCTTTTTGTTTTAACTTTGTTCCTAAATATTAAATAGAAAGCTAGTAAGAGTTACTGAAAATGTATATTGTGCTATCTTAGATAAGTCTATCAGAAAAACAATAAATGATAAGAGTTAATTCATTTTTAACAATGAATACAGTAATCTAAGGATGTATTGAGATGAAAATTTCCATAGAAAACAATACTATAAACTCCAAAACTGCAAATATCATATGTAATATGAATAGAGAATTCTACTATACCCTACCATTTGCCATTAACTTTAGGAAAGGTAAAACAATAGCATACTTTACAATAATAATCAGGACCTAAGATATTCCTAGCCTACTTACTTTAGTAATGATTACTTAGATAAGATAAATCCATAACATTCTTAAAACCTATAGTAAATATATGAAGTAATTTCATAGGTAGTAAACAAAAAAGCTTAGAACCTAGATAATTTGCATAAGGGGGACAACCACCCAAAGAAGACCGTTCCTCCCAACCGTCTCCTAAAAGGGACAAGGATCACTTGCTTTAGGAACCACGATAATGTTCACTGAACCACTAGGAAGAAGATGTTTTTTAACATCCCACACTGAAAATATCGACAAGTTAGCACTCAATAGTAGACTTAAATCTCAACAATTTCACTTCAGTTATTCCGTCATCGAATTTCTTTATGTGAATGAATTTTTAGTTTGTAGAAAGTCACAAGGATCTATCACTTGGAATAGAATGTAATGATGCTCTTGCTCAATTCGATGGTATTTATAAGATTTTCTAGGTCTTTGGGTTAGTTTTGAAATGAAATGAGCCACCTGTGTAGTTTCTCCTCTCAAGGAACATGACCACAATTTTAGTGATTTTGCTTCCTGTAACAACTAGAAAGTGAAATGCTAGTGCTTTTAGTTGTCATTTATCCTTCTACAATTGCTCATTCCTCATAGTGGGTCAGTGGACACTCTTTCAACAGTATTTGGATAAGTGTCTCTCCATTTAATTATTTAAATAAATAAATATTCAATTATAGTCATCCTTGACCATCTTGGTCATAAAAAACTTTACAATAAATTTTAGCATAATGTTTTCTAAAATAACTAAAAATACTTATTTTTTAGTTCTAGGTGTGTTACAAACACTCCCCCTTAAGTTAAACATCGTCCTCGATGTTGCTTAAGTTTAATCTGAGTCTTCATGGAACAGAGTTGGATATGCCACATGTATATGAATTTCCGATTCATAGGTTGCTTCATCTAGAATGAGGTGCTTCCATTGAACCTTTACCTATCCAATGGTGCAATTTTGGAGAAAATTTCCCTCCTGTCAAGAAATTAGTCTAGTTCCACTTGAAAATATCCTTCGGGTTCTACCTGAATAACATTCCAGTCGTGATAACATGAGTAGCATCATGCACATACTTTCTCAATATGGAAATATGAAATACATTATGTATTCTAATATTAGGTGGAAAAGCTAACTGATATGTCGTTGGACCAACTCTTTCCAATACTTTAAATGGTCCACAATACATGGGTGCTAATTTAACACAACTCCCCAACTTAAAGGAGCTCTTTCTGGGTTTTACCTTGACAAATACATGCTCACCTACATGGAATTATTTTTGAGTTATTTTAAGGTCTGCATGACTCTTTTGTCTATCCTATGCCATTTTCTAATTACTTTGTACCTGTTTCACTATTAGTTCCAGTTCTTTTAACGAGTCAAGTCCTAACATCAACCTGTCAACCGGATTACTCCATGAAATAGGAGTGTTACATTTCCTACCATACAATATTTTAAATGGAATAAGTTTAGATGAATCTTGATAATGATTATTATATGCAAATTGGACTAAGTGCAAATAATCTTCTGGTTTCTTGGGATAGTCTCTAACATACATTTGTAACATGTATTCTAGAACTTGATTGACTCTTTCTGTTAGTCCATTTGTTTGTGAATGATAAGAAGTACTGAAATTCAATTTAGTATCTAGTCCTTTAAACAATGACTTCCAAAAATTACCAGTAAACTTAGGATCTCTGTAAAAAATTATTACCTTCAGAATTCCGTGCAACCAAAAAATTTCCTTAATAAAGATGTCGGCAATGTTAGCAGCGTTATGAGTTGTTTTAACAGGTATAAAATGTGCTTCCTTGCTTAGTTTGTCTACCACTACCATTATAGATTCATTTTGTTTCTTATTTTTAGGCAATCTAGTTATAAAATCAAGACTAATAACTTCCTATTTCCAATTTGGAATTGACAGTGGTTGCAAAAGATCTAGTGGGTGTTGATGCTCAACTTTAATTGCTCACATTCTACACAACTAGCTATATATTAAGCAACTTCGTTCTTCATATTAGGCTAAAAATACTCTTTTCTTAACATTGTTATCATATTTTGATATCACGGATATCGGGAGTAAGCACTTTTATGTACTTCATTTAAAATCAACAATTTAATTTCTGGTATGCTAGGTACACAAAGTCTGTTTTTATACAACATTAATCCTTTTTCATTTAAATTGTAATCTATTTTTACATTTTAATATTCATTATGAGTTAATTTATCTCTTAGGTTTTGGTATTACTTGTCCAATTTCATCCCTTCTTCCAATTTATCATCTAATTCTATTTTTTAACTGCTAATGGCAGCTATAAAATTCGTTATTGCATTTCTTCTTAAGGCATCAACCACTTCGTTTTCCTTTCCTTTGATGTGTTTGATCTAGAAATCGTACTCGCTAAGGTAATCTAGCCATCTAGCTTGCCTTGGATTTAGATTTTTTTGATCAAACAAATATTTCAAGTTTGTATTACCACACATTAATAAGAAAAAATTACCGATTAGATAATGGCGCCACATTTTCAGAGCATGAATCATGGCATCCACCTCTAAATAATATGTTTCATAATTATTTTCATGTGTTTTTATCTTCCATGATTCATAAGCGATTACGTGACCTTCTTGTGTTAGTACTCCACCCAAACCTTCATTGCATGCATCAGTGCACACAATGAAATCCTTGTTTGGATCTGCCATATTTAATATAGGTGTAGTAGTTAACAATTCTTTTAAGTTATGAAAACTTTCTTCGCACTTTTGATCCTAGACAAATCTGTTCCCCTTTTTCTGCAAGGATGTTATGGGATTCACAATCTTCGATAATATTTCTATGAATTCCCGGTAATAACTCTTAATTCCCGTGAATGATCGTGCATACTTTACACTTTGGGAACAAGCCATTCAATTTTCTTTTTAATTTTATCTTATCCAGGTCTGTTGATATTCCTTCTTTGGATATCACATGACCTAGATACTATATTTTATCTTTGAAGAATTCATATTTACTAAATTTAGCATACAACTTATGTTCTCTCAGAACCTGTAGTATTATCTACAAGTGTTCATCATGTTCTTCTTTCATTTTTGAATAAATTCATATGCAATATATGAAGATGACTACAAATTTATGTAAGTATTTACATAATACATTGTTCATTAAGCACATAAAAGTTGTTGGAGCATTTTCCCAAAAGGCATAAATACAAACTCATAGTGGCCGTATCAGGTTCTAAAAGCAGTTTTAAAAATATCTTTGTCTTTAATTTCAACTTGATGATATTTAGATCTCAAGTCTATCTTTGAAAATATCGTTTCTCCATGTATATGATCAAACATATCATTGATCGGGGGAAAAGGTGTTATATCTAATTTTACCACACCAGGTGAATCACACTTGTATGGCCTTCCCCTATCCCTCTGCAGACTCCTTAGACCCCTTGGACCAGTTTTTGTCCTTTGATGTTTCCTAGACCATCCCTAAAAACATGTGAAAATTGCTATACGCGACTTTTAAACCCCTTATCGCGTATATATGTGGGTTTGACCCCTAAAACCGCGTACATTGGGATGTGTACAAAATCCAAATCCTTTTGGAGTTTTCCTTCACATGGATCTGACTCACTTGTCTCCTAGCCTTCCATATGCCTTGAGATTGCTCGGATTTGAACTTTCATTACCCCATTGAAAAGATATATAAGGAACTCTTTGGATACATTGAAGGCATAAGAGAATTGAGAGCAAAGAAACTATAGTCCATTGTTGATGGAACTTGTGCTTGAGTCTGCATCCCTTTGTCCCTTGGAGCACTTTGGTGTTCTTCCCAAGCTTGCCTTTTTCTTGTGAGCTTGCTATCGAGAGATGAAGGATTGAGGTGGTGGAGGCCCAAGTGGGGGATTCAGTTTCTTCGATTCGCAAATGTGCTGACAGAGGTTGTATCCATTGTAACCTCTGATTTTATATTAATAGAAATATCTTTTCCTATCCAATAATATATGTTTGAATGAATATTTTATCCATGGATGATTTCAAATGCTTATACATTGTTGATTATATATGCTAGAGTAGATCTAACACCAATATATATAGTATGCTTGTCTTCTTTAGTTGTTGTTGAGGAAGTGATTCATCAATTCAAGCTGAAGTTGGAAAGCTCAACAGGGATCTACTTCAACCGTTCAGAATAAGGTACGAGGTCTGATCCTTTAGTGTTAGATATTTGATTTCTCTTGCATATTGGAAAGGATTGATTTTTGGAGTCAAGCTATCTGTTGTGGTACCCCAAGCCATAGGAATTTCTCTCCGTAACAGAATTGGTGACTCCGCTGGGGATTTCCTAGTAGTTTTCCTTTGGGGGTTTTCTATCGGCATTTAATGACTTTGAATTGCTCTTTTTTCTCTGTTTCTGTGTTGGGTCTGGGGGCATGTTTTCCTGGTAGTGTCTGATTGGTGTGAAGTTTGTCTCAACTTGTCTGTTTGCCTTTATTTTTATGCACCTTTCTTCCTATACGTGAGTTTTTAACTCATAGTCATGTATATACATGGGTTTCACTGCTATTTCCGCGTACATACGCGGGTTTACTGCGAACAGTTGCGTATGCCCTTAGTTTTTCCTTCTAGATTGTTGCTGGGTGAATTTTCATGATTGCTGAGTCTCCTTTGATACTGCTAGGGTCTATATACACCTCTGTTTCTGATCAGAGATGTTTTTTTTAGGGTAAAATTTCTTTTTTTAAGAATGTTCTTATCATTGCATTTTTTATTTTTTGTTTTGGGATTAGTGCATTAGATTTCTTTTACCTTAGTACTTTGATTGAGTGTTGCTTGAGTGTGCTTGCAGAGTCTGGGGGTTGTAGAATCATTCTTTTGCTTTAATATCTCATTTTTATTTCAAAAAATCCAAAAATATTTGATTATCATTATGCATTGCATATTTCATTTTGCATAGTACTTGCACTAGATTTGCTTTGAAGTATTAGTTAGGATTTCATATAAGAAAGCTTGCATTTATCATTTGAAGAAAATTGTGCATTTCACGTAGTAGCATACCCTGTGTTTCATGGACACAATGCATTTGCATTGATTTTTAGGTGTTCATTTTGCTACATGTTGTGTCATAACGCCATTAGTTGCATGACCATATACCTCTTTTGAGTAATAAAGCCAATTAAAATCAACGCTTAATTAAAATGAACTACCCTATTTTATTTGATACGGCTCACCAACAAGATTAGGTTTTAGGGTCTTGGAATAGTTCATTGTGAGTAATTTCTCCAAGACCACTAAACAACAACATGTATGTGTCTGTCTAGGTGAGTGTGTGAAATTCCTTGGTATAACCAGTGTTTCTCAGGATCCTCCTCTCAAAAGGGAGTTGAGCACGAGGCAGTGTGAGTGGTTATTGATTGGGATGACCCCTAGTCATAACTAAGTAGCACTAGAGATGTTTCCAGGATTGTATTCATATCTGGGGGCTCTTTTGAGAGTTTCAGGCTTTTCTACCCTACCCATATAGCCAATGCTTCCTACGACTGTCCACCTGAGCATTGATTATATTGAGGTGACCTTAGTGCACTTACCTAGGATATCGAGGGGGTACTCTACAGGGGTTATTCTACAGGTGTCCCAGCCAGGTTGGGGTTGGACATCACAGTTGCTTTACTGAGGGCCACAATAATTGGTTACATACCTCCGCTTGTTGTGTATGGGAGTGTCAAGCCTCTCCTAGCCGAGACATACCTACTTCATTTGGGAGCTCACTTATCCTACCCTTTATTTCTTGTGTTTGACTTTGTATTTTATTGGTGTATGCTCTGTGCACATTAGCTTGCCTAGGGTTTGCGTAGTTAGAGAGTATTTTATATTTTTGAGTCATTGTGTATTCGGGTGTGGCTCCTTGCCGTTCTCGTCATTTAGAAGGACTTCCAACTTCTACATCTCCTCCTCCTTTGGGAGAGAGAGATAGACATCCCAGAAAGACTACTTTGCACATTGATTCACACACGATGGGAGACCATATTGAAGGAATTCCTGAAACACCTTCTCCCATTCAAGTGGAAGATGGGGAGTTTGCTCCTAACTATGATCCCTCACCTGATTTGACTGAGTTAGGTCCTGTAATTTTTGATATAGGTACTTTTCATGATAGACCTACTTACTCTAGTGTTGATCCCCCATTGACACATCGCCGGTATGGAATGTCGGAAGATGATGAGACTCATTTTGAACCCGTGAGCACTAGTTATGGTAGTTATGGTATGTCTGGTTTTCCCACACATGATTTGGCATTTCATGTCAAGTCTGAGTTTGATCCTAACACTATTCCTAGGGGCACTCTCATTCCTTACCATGTGGAGAGGTTTGGGAGCAAAAGTCACATTGCACCTTCCATCTCGACGGTGGAAGCTACATCACATATTCCTGCTAGGCCTTGGGTTAGTGATCCTATTAGGATAACAGATCCAAGATGAGTGACTATAGGGAACAACATGTACATAATTTAATAGGTCCCTTCATCCTCTGTCCCTAGTTCTTCGAATTTTCACCCTCCACATCATTCATGTGGTCCTTCAGGCCAGAATGTTGCTACGAGTCATGTTCGTATTGCTATTACTTGACCAGTTGTGTCTCAGGTTCAAGTACCGCTCGTTGTTTTAGGAGGTCATATTCATACGTCTAGAGGTCATGTTACTACTTTCAGAGCATATATTCCTACTTTTGGAATGTATATTCCTTGTTTCAGAATGTATATTCCTACTTACGGAGTGTCTCATGGGACATCTCATGCGATGACTTATGGACCTTATTATGGGACGCAGTATAGACATGGTTCTTCACCTTATGGGTATGGGTATCAACAACCCACTTACTCTCCAAATTATGACTTTGTAGCCCCGAATAGTCAAGGTACACCACAGTATGGTGCTTCCATGCCACCCTATATGGGTCAAATGGGAGGAGGGCACTATGGTCAAGGCCATGGTGGTTATGATAATCCGACCTATATGAATCAAAACTATCAGGGAGCAGTCCATCGACTTGCTCTAAATAGGCTCCCTTTCCTCGCAACGATAAATATTCATGACTTGTTGATATTGACGAACGATCCTATATCTCATGACCTGGCTTGGCTGGCTGTCCCTACTAAGTTTCCCTTGGACATACCCAGATTCAAGGGAAAACTGGGAGAGGATCCGAGCAAACATGTTACTACCTTTCACCTATGGTGCTCTTCAATTTCCTTACACTAAGACTCGATCCGTTTAAGGCTGTTTCAATGCACCCTTACAGGGCCTACCGTGAAATGGTATATAGATCTACCTAGGGGGAATTCTCTTTGTTCGATGACCTAGCGATGAATTTTCTTAACCACTTCCAGCTACCAGTGCATTATGACGTTGGTATATAACTCTTGTCGACATTTTGGCAGGATAAAGCCAAACATATCTCAGACCATATCCAAGAGTTGCGTAGACAAAAGAGGTTGTTTAAAGCCTTTATATCACCAAAATTCCTCCTTGAATGGTTCCTTAAGTTGTTATTGCCTTATATAGCGAAAGATGTTTCTACATCTGGAGTGAAAAATGAGGAAGAAGCCATTTTTAGGGTGCAAGAAATGGATTTGATTTATGCTCAATTTGGTTTGTTATATGAGATCATTCCCAATGCTCCGTGTTCTAGTTTTGACCCCAAATTTAAACCTAGACCACATGCCGATGGCATAGTTGGTTGTGCGAGTGCTAAACCTATGGATTTGGTTGTGAAATAGGTCAGTTAATTGTCAATCAACCAATTTTCTTCAGGACAAGCCACAGCTTCATCTCAACCCACCCAAACAATGAGTGTGCTTTCAGTACAATCGTCGGACCAGAAGGGTAACCAACAACCCGAAAAGAATAAAAAGAAGGGTAAGAACAATCGTAAAGGTGGGAATAGGAATGAAAATGCTAATACTAATGACAAGAATGCCCATAATGCTGGGGGGACAAGAAATCTAAAAGTAAGGTTAAATTTCCTTGCAACTTGTGTAAGGATGATAACCTAACTTACTTGTGCCCTTGTATCGATGAAGCCTTGAGATTCTTAGTGTAAGGCCCAGCTGTGCTGACTAACCCTTTGCCTCACTATCAAAACATGAACTCAAGGACCCATGATCAGTCTGGTGGTGATCAAGATCCGTCGGAGGGTAGTGGTCGTGGTTGCATTAACATGGTGCATGCTGCGAAGGTTGTGACCCATGCGAAGGACTATGGCTCGTCACAACCCAACCCAAGAAAGAAACCTGATCCACCAGGAACTCCTTTGCGTATTGAAAAACCTGTAGATAAACCTGAAGTTGCACCTCACATTCCTAAGGGAGTTATTAAGCATTCAGGGCACAATCCTAATTCCCCAGCCACCCAGAACTATTTTGTTGTCGAGGATTTGGGCCACACTGCTTGTGCGATGTCTGCACTAGAAGTACTTCAGAGTTGTCCTTCACAAAGGAAGGATTTTCTTTCTGCCCTTGGTGTGAATGATGATAATTCTTCCTTCGTGATTAAATTTGAAACCGTAGGACTTCAGCCTCGCTTGCCTTACTATGTGTCTCTTTTGATTCATGTAGAATTTCTTAACATGACCGTCAAGCGCACTGTGATTAACGAAGGTGCTGCTGCTTCTGTGATGTCTTTATTGTGTTGGAAGGGTTTAGGTTCCCCTGAGTTGTCTAAATCTGTTACCATTTAACTGCGTTTGATGGGAGATCATTTAGGCCACATTGGATCCTTCCTTCCCTTAAGGTCCATTTTGGAGGGAAGACCATTGTGATAGAGGTCGAGGTGGTTGATGCACCCCTTGAGTACAATCTCTTGCTGGGTAGCAATTGGATGTATAGTATGCAAGCCATAACTTCTTTACTATTTTGCATTGTATGCTTTCCATTTAATGGAAAGATAGTTATGATTGATCAAACGTCATTCAAGAATCCATCAGTTACCACATCTTCAGGAGATTTGATCCCGATTGTAGAGCACTCTCAGGCGGCAACTGGGAGTGTGGGTGTGGGCATGTATCCATCCCTCATGGGAAGATTTAGTTGTCCTGCACCTGTCCTTATGATAGGGTCTATTTTTGATGAGGCTTCAAAATATATGAGATCGGTGGCTTTTCACACAAGTCATATGGAATATCCCTATATTCTTCCGACACCGAATACTTTGAGTGAGCCCATCATGACGGACGTGCCATTGCCTACAACTATGGTAGCTTATCAAGCTAATCTAGGATGTGTTGCAGAGCCTAGTCCTTCCTCTTAATGGACGAAGGAGGAGGACACATATGTGCTTCCTACATGGGAAGTTTAGTCTTCTCACATGCACGAATTCCTTGATAGTGTCTTTCCTTCAGATGAAGCAATTATTGAGGCCATGTCGAGAGTTGAGCCACCATGGGAAGAGTTGTATCATAGATCTTTCTTTCTTCTCAAGCTTGACCGCTTGGAGCATGAGGACTTTAGGGATGTTATTAGTGAGAGAATTGGTAGTCCCATGGTTCCATTAAGCTCTTCTGGTCCGATGGATGATGGGAACATGAAAAATATATCTCCAACCATTCCTATCAATATCTCTCGTGATCCTGGTAGGATAGAGAATGTCTATATTGGGGCAGAATGTTCCCATGCTGAGATTCAAGAATACACTGAGCTGTTTAAATAATTTCATGATATCTTTGCTTGGTCTTACGACGAAATGCCAGGTATCGACGCTCGCATTGTTGAACACGATATTAAGACTTATCCCAATGCTAAGCCTGTTCGAAAATGCTTGCATGCAGTGAATCCTAGGAAAGCACCCGTGATTAAGGCAGAGATAGAGAAACTACTGAAAGCCGGTTTTATCTATCCCATTCCCTTGATGGAGTGGGTTTCAAATCCCATTCTAGTTGATAAGAAGCAAAGAGTGATCTGCATATGTACTGAATTCCATGATTTGAATCGTGCCTTTCCTAAGGAAAATTTCTCCACACCATTTATTGATCAGATTTTGGATGAGTGTGCGGGTAGCGAGGTTTTTTTTTTATGGACAGCTTTTCTGGATACAATTAGATACAAATTAAACCTGAGGACCAACATAATACTACATTTATTTGTCCTTGGAGAACCTTTGCATATCATAAAATGCCTTTTGGCCTTATGAACGCCAGAGCTACTTTTCAGTGGGCCATTACCTTGATCTTCCATTATCTCAAATTGATTATCGAATTATTTTTGGATGACCTTGCTGCTCATTCTCATATGAGAATGCTTCATTCCTATCATTTGAGATTAGTATTTGAAAGGTGCCACCATTATTTGGTCACGTTAAATACTCATAAGTGCATATTTTGTGTGAAGTTTGGTTGCTTATTAGGATTCATTATTTCTAAAGAGGGTATAAGAGTTGACCCTTTGAAGGTTGAGGCAATACTTCAGTTGTCTCTGCCAAAAAACATTTGACATCTTCAATGTTTGCAAGGCATGGAAAACTTCTTACGAATATTTGTTGTCAATTTTGCCAATTTGACTAGAAGCTTTATGTGTCTTTTGAAAAAGGACACCACCTTTTGTTGGGATGAGCGAGCCCAGGAGTCCTTTGATGCACTTAAGTGAGCCCTAGCATTAGCCTCGATGATTAGTCCCCCAGACTATAGCTATGATTTTCTACTTTATGTGGCCATGTCCATGGAGATGATTGGTATGGTTTTGGTTCAAGAGGATGAGGAGCTCCAAGAGCATGTCGTTTACTATCTGAGTTGGAGTCTTATTGACATGGAGATCCATTATTCCCATGTTGAGAAGCTTGCCTTAGCTACCGTACATGCGGTTCAACGGTTGAGACATTATATTCTCCTTCGCCAGAACTTGGTTGTAGCCCATGTCAATCCATTTCAATTCATCCTCACTCGAAGGATGATTGGGGGAAAACATAATAAATGGATTGTCATCTTGCAAGAATTCGATCTCAAGTTTGTTTCAGGAAAATTGAAGAAATCGTTAATTTTTGTGGAGCTTATATTGGATTTCCCAAGCGAGGCCGAGGAGTTGGTTTGTGAAGATACATTTATTGATGAGCACATCTTCTTAATATCAACTTTAGACCCATGGTATGGGGATATTATTATATATTTACAAACATTGAGGGTCCCTACTCACCTCTCACGGGATGAATGACGACGATTACGTCACGTGTCTAAAAATTATCTCATAGTGGATAACACTTTGTACCGCCATGGGGTAGATTCCATTTTATGTCGTTGTTTAACTCATGAAGAGGCTGAGGTAGTGCTGAATGATTTCCATGAAGGGGTGTGTGGTGGCCATTTATATGGGCTTTCTACAGCCCAAAAAATCTTAAGAGTGGGTTATTTCTGTTTGTCAATATTTAAGGATTGTGTAGATGCAGTCAAGAGGTGCCATCCTTGCCAGGTGTTTGCATGTAATATGCGCTTGAAACCTGCCCCATTACATCCCATCATCACTGCTGGTCCCTTCACTAAGTGGGGGCTTGATTTTATGGATTGCAACCTAGCTTCAGCTGGGGGGCATCATCATATCATAGTGGTTGTTGACTACTTCACGAAATGGGCTGAGGCTATGCCTACAGTTAAATCCGACGATGAGACAGCCGCACACTTTGTATTCAACCAGATTATTACTTGGTTCAATATTTTGAACGAGCTTGTCACTGACCATGGTCCACACTTTCAGAATCGTATGTTGGAAGAGTTGGAATCAAAGTTAGGGTATAAACAAGAGCATTCCTCCTCTTACTACCCTCAAGTGAATGGACAAGTAGAAGCAGTGAAAAAATCACTCAAATCCATTCTCCAACAAACCATCATACAAAGCAAGAATAATTGGCACATTATGTTATATCCTGCTTTGTGGGCCTATAGAACCACTGTGTTGAGGCCTGGAAATTCACAGGCAACAACAACAAGGGATTCTCCCTAATCAAAGTTCCCAATTATCACGTGACTGTTTGGTATAGGGAATCTGTCCGGTTTGCGCTCTGGCTACCGTTGGTCAAGTAACAAAACAAAGGTTTTACCGGTTGCGGCCTGGTCCACCGTGTATGTTTTTTGTATTTTTGACTTAATGTATGATATGCACATGCCTAATTAACAATGCAGGGTGGTAAATATGCAAAGAGTAGTCACAATGTGATGCGCAAGTTCTTACCTCTCATCTTAGAACTCACAAGCATCTAAATCATATATGCAAGGAAATAAATACTAACTAAACTATCTCTAGAGAGCTGGATATTAATTCATGAGTAATGCATCACTGTCCATGTGTTATGGCAAATCACAGATAGCTATTCTTATAAACAAACATATAAACATGAATAAAAGTATACATGATAAGATAGCTCATCAACAGTTAAAAATCCCATTACTCATAATGGAAAACACATCATAAATGTACTGAAGAACATTCAGAAAAGAACATAGGTTTAGGAAGTTAGAACGCTCTTACAGCTAATGAAACACAGTTTAAAACAAAATATTTCACATTCAACATTGCTCATTTAATCACATTGATATATTCCACATAGCACTTTCTCCAACTGGCAAAATTTGCAGTCTCTGGTTTGTAAAACGAAATAGTTCCTCTTACAAGCAATAGTTTACATGTTTTTTGAGTGGGAAAAATCCCCTATCAGTTCTAACTTTCCAATATTTAAACTAAAACAACCGACCACTTGGGCTCCCCCAAACGTCTTACCTTTCGGTCCCTCAAAACGTTTCATATTCCCATTTTACTTTCTGTATGCATTCATGATTTGATCAGTAACTGATAGATCTTTAGGGTTTTTTCCTTTGTCGTTATTCATTTTGTCTTTAGCTTTGGTTGTCTTCCTTGCGATCCTGCCAGTTTCGGTTCGATCTTCGTCAAACTGCCCAGCTATGTTTTTTGCGCCGTGGTAATCTCAACAGTCCCTTGAGTTCTACCTACAATTAATTACTGTGCATCATTTATTGGGATTGCATTCTAAAATAAAATGTCAAATTATATCAATCGAGCAGCTACTCAATAATAAAGATCAAGTGCATAACTGTCATGAAGCTTAACAAAAACTGGAAGCACTATCTCGTTCATCTACGGGTTCGAGAGAAAATACCAATGATGGAAACGAAAACTCATCGGCGGCTTAGACTCTAAGATCGGTAGGGTAGGGCCATTCACAGCCGCAATGGTGGATCTTAACAGGTGACGGGTATTGCGAAAACACTTAAACACATCAGAGTCGAAAGAGTTAAGACCAAGCGGTGGCATGAAAACTTCCAATCGAAAGTTGGAAAGACATCGACTTCGGAAGCTTGGTTGCTTTGGGAGCCGCAACGGTGGAAGAGAAAAGACCTCAGACATGCGACTAAAAGGTCGACACGCATCGGTGGTTAGAGCGCTTTACACTTCGGGTGCTTAACCGCTTTCGGGAAATGCAACAGCGGAGAACAAAAATACAACAACCTCCGATCAAACATAATTTGATGCCCGATCTACAAAAAATATCAAGTGTTCAGAACAAATTTAAATTTGGTGACAGTCAACAGCCTGTTTTACTTCCGAAATAATGGCCTTTCAAAGAACAAATGATCTAAAAGAATAGCAAAACCAAACTCAAAATATGTGACGCACAAATCTCCAAACAAGCAAGGACGAGAGTTCAACTTAAAAAATCATCCAAAATTAAGGCACGACCAAAAATTCATGGATCCAAAATCGTAAAAAGTGGGGGACCAAAATTTGAAAAAGTTGGGGAAGAACAGTTGCACCTGCAATAATTGGCGACTATCTGGTGAACCTATATCTTTGGACAATTTCTTCATTAAGTAACACACTGTTTAAAAACCAACATGTTGAATTCCTCTAGATGTATGGATTTCCCAAATGGCAGATATTAGTACTTTTAATCATTGAGGGTAGTCCAATTTAGGAAAATGGAAACCAATATTCCGAAGTCAAGATAATTGTTTCAAGTACAGAAATATGAGTTTCATTTTTTCCTCTGTCTTCGGGTAGCTTCCAGCTTGGACACCACAGGATCGTAACATATGGTAAACATGAATATTAATTTGTTCCTCATTCCCATGCCATTTTGCACCTTTTTTTGTGCTTTTGGAATTTTTTCCTTTTTGAGTCCTCCTCATGCCTTTCTTTCTGAATTTTTTATTCAGGCTCCTCTATCCATAGTGTCCTTTTGTGTGAGAGATGCATGTAATTTTCAGCTCACGGATGGAGAAGAACTTTTGGCAATTTTATACTCATATGATTTAGTACTTTGTTTTGATACATATTGCTTTCTTAGGAGTTTTGACTCTTCTTAGCCTTTTGGATTTCAATTCTTGGCATGGGATCATTTATATATAATATACTGTTTACCCCACTTCCTTTCCATGGGTCTTTTGTTGTCTCCCCCTAGGAAATTTTTAATTGTGAGATGGATGGAGCCTCGAAATAGTATTCCAGACCTTTTAATCTTGAGCTACTTTACAGGGATTAAGCAGGACTTCAATGCGTACATAGCAATTTAGGAAAAATACTAAACTAGAAGAAATTCTATCAAATAAAACCATAATACACAGTCTTATAATCAAGGATTTTAGTTAGTCCAGAATTCTAATGTTCTCCATGCAACCAAAGCTTGCTTCTTTTTATTGAAATCAAACAGGAATTTAAACTAAAACAAAACTAAACTTCATGGCTCAAAGACTCAAAAAGACGGCCAAGCCAGATTATTTATATACAAGATAGAAGAAGACAAATGAAACTCAGGAAAAATAAGGCTTAAGAACCAAACCATTTACTGGTAAGTTCTCTTCCCACCCTTGCAGATCTTATAACTTATAAGTGGAAGGGACAAGTTTCGCCGCAATCTGGAAAGGGCCTACCCACAACTGCTGGAATTTCGTGTGTTTTCCTTTCTCATCATGGGGGTGATCCCACTTGAGAACCAAATCTCCCACTTCAAAGTTTTTTGTTCCTGCCTTATGTTTGATGAACCATTTCTTTATGACCTCTTGCTGCTGCTTAAAGCGCTCTCTAGTTTTAGATCGAGCCTCTTCTGCTTTTAGGAGATTATATATCCTTATTTACAAAACTTCATCATCCAACCCTTTGGACTCTTGAGCCATTATGGAAGAGGGTAGCATGATATTGGGGGGAAGAATGGCTTCTTTACCATACACAAGGGTATACAGAGACACTCCTATTGAAGACTTAGGGGTGACTCTATCGGCCCAAAGGGAATTTGGTAGCGTTGAGTGCCAACTCCTCTGGTTTTCTATCACAGTCTTCTTTAAAATTCTAATCAGATTTTTGTTAGTAGACTCAGCCAGGACATTTCCTTGTGGATAGTAATTAGCAGAATAATGAAACTTTATTCCTTTCTCATGAGCGAATGTAGTTCATTTAATTGATGAAAAGTAAGCAACATTATCAAAGACTAAAGAAACTGGAACTCCAAACCTGGTGATAATATGGTCCTGCAGGAAGCTGATGACTGCGTCCTCATTTATTTTGCGCAGCGGGATGGCTTTGACCCAGCGAGTAAAGTAATCGGTAGCGGTCAAAATGTACTTGTGTTGTAAGGAAGAGTTCGGCTTTATCTCCCCAATAATATCCAACCTCCATTGCTCGAATGGTTTCGAGATCATTACAGGCTTCAATGGTGCGGCCGCTTTAGATTGTCTTCCACTACACCTTTGACAAATGTCACATTTCCTGACATGGGCGTGTGCATCTTTAAAAAGCGTGGGCCAATAGTAACTGACTCTAAGAATTTTGTGAGGTGTAGTATCTCCTGAAAAATGCCCTCCAGCAGGCCCATCATGTAACTATGTCATTACTTTCATGGCATCTTCTTTCTCTAAGCATCTAAGCAGAACCCTGTCATAATTTTTTCTGAATAATACTCCTTCAACAATTTGATAGGAGGCTGATTTGAGACGTAGTGCTCTTATTTGCTTAGAATTCCAATGTTCTGGAAACAACCCTGCCTGCAGGTAATGCACGAGGTCTCTATACCAAGATTTGGGAGCTGTAAACAAAGGACATACATCCAGCAAATGTAATTCAACCTCATCTTCCCAGGCATGTTCTTCATTGTTCCCATTTTCAGCCATTAATTTGCACAACCCTTTCCCTTTAAATATAGAAGCTGGCTTGAATTCAAGGTCATACTCTTGAAGGGATATTACCCAATTGCCCCTTCTTTCTCCTAACTCCTTCTGTACAAAAAGGGACCTCACAGCTGGGTATGGGATGATCACCTTGGTTCGATTTTTTAATATATAGGGCCTGAATTGTTTCACTGCTTTGAATACTGCATAAGCTTGTTTATCGATAGCTGGATACTTTAATTCATCCCCTTGTAGACCAGTGCTCATGAAAGATATTGGGAATTCATCCCCCCCATCTTCTTTTTGAGTAAGCATAGCTGCTAGCGAATCATCGGATGCAAAAGTATATAGAATAAAATATTTATTGAAATTTGGGATTTTTAGGGAGGGTGCATGTGCAACAGTAGTTTTAATATTGCTGAATGCATTCTTCTCAATTTCAGTCCATTTGAATTGTGCATTTTGCTTCACCATTTGCTGCAGCAGTTTGACAATATGGGCAAAATCTAGCACAAATCTTTGTACGAAGTTTATGGTTCCCATGAAAGACTGCATCCCCTTTTTATTATGGGGCAAGGGGATCTATTCAATGGCCTTGATTCTTTCCGGATCAATAGATATTCCCTTCTTTGAAACTATGTGACCCAGCAATTTACCATCCGTAACAGCGAACACACACTTCTTGGGATTGAGTGAGATGCCATATTTCCGACAGCGTTCGAAAATCTGCCTTAAATGAAATGCATGCTCTTCTCTCCTCTTTAAGAATATCGTAATATCATCAAGGTACACTACAACACTACGGCCAATCAGTCTGTGGAAAGCTATGTCCATAGCCCTCTGGAATGTGTCTCCAGTGTTGATAAGCCCAAAGGGCATTCTTCTGTAAGCGAAGGTTCCCGATCTGGTCCTGAATGTTGTCTTCAATCTGTCTTCTTCGGCTACTAATACTTGATTGTAGCCGAAAAAACCATCTAATAATGAGAATAGTTCAGAACCTGAGACCATTTGTAGTAGTTGCTCCATGGGTGGCATAGGATAGTTATCTTTATCTGAAGCGCGGTTTAGATTCTTGAAATCCATGCATATCCTGATTTCTCCAGAATTTTTCCTCACTGGCACTAGATTTGAGACCCATTCAGAGTGTCTGACCTTAAAAATGATTCTAGCATCCAATAATTTCTTAACTTCACTCTGAATCAAAGGTTCCAATTTGGGGTGCATTTTCCTTAAAGGTTGCTGATAAGGTTTGATGCCAGCTTTGATTGGGATAACATGCTGGATGATGCTGGTGTCATATGTTTTTAAACCTGCGTAAGTCCAGGTGAACACATCTTTATATTGATTAAAAAGACTGATGAACTTACCTCTTTCTGCTGGTGAACAACATTTGCCAAGATTCACATATTTAGGATTTTTCTCAGTCCCTAAATTTATCGGCTCGTACTGTAGAGATGAGTTGTGAGTATTCACGTTTGCTGATCTTTTGAACTTTTCATTTAAATCGAACATTATTTATAAGGTTCTGACTCCTTTAGGGATGAAATTATCATACTTCAGCTCGGCCTGATTTTCTTCATCATCTATAATTGATCCTTTAAATACCTCGTCATTGGTTAAGCATTCTATAATCTGCTGATCGTCGTCGAACACTCATAAGTTGGTAATCAGATCAGGGACCGAAGGCCTGAAAAGCAATTCAACGGAGCATCGATTATTAGTAGGCACAAGCCTAGTAGCTGATGTGGCTAACAAGTCAGCCACTGCATTTTTAAGTCTTGGAATTGAAAAAATATTAAATGCGTTAAAACATTTGAGTAGGTGCCATACCTCATTTTGATAAGCCTTTAAGTGAGGAGAAACACAATGTATTTGATTCTGGATCTGTTTAACAATTATTTCAGAATCTTCAAAAACTTTTAGATTACTTACCTTTAATTCGATTTCTTTCCTTAAACCCTGCACCAACGCTTCATACTCAGCCGTGTTATTTGTACATTCAAATTGTAATCTACATGAAAGAAAATGTTTATTATTCTTGGGGTCAATCAGGACACAAGTGGCCCCTGACCCTTCTAACGTCTTAGATCCATCAAAAATCAATGTCCAGAAATCGCTAACTATTCCATGAGAATCTATTCCTACCGCTAAGTCTACTATTTTACAGTCGATTTCATCAGCCTATGAGAATCAAAGGAGATAAGGCTGGGTGTCTGACGTGTTGCTGGCTTCTTCTGCTTGGTAATTTCCTGGTTCCAAGTCAATAAAATAATTTCCCAACACAGAATCCACTGGTTCATTCTTCTCCTCAAGTCGAGTAACGTTTTATTTCATGTGAGGCTCCCTCAAAATCTTAATTTGGTTCGGACTTCCTTTTTACGGCAGCCACAAATGTGACCAATCAGAGGCAAAATATCCATTTAGTTTCACTGACCAATCTCTGCTAAGGAAAAGCCCATAAGTGTCTGGTATATCGGCTACCACGATATCAATGACTTGGCACACTTTATCATTTGACGACAGGCATACTAGGACATCCTCCATCTCACCAATTACCTTTACATCCGTTCTGTCCAATTGAAAAACCCTCCATGTGGATGGCTTAGGCTACCCGTTTATATTTTTACAGACTGATATTGGCATGACGTTCACTGATGCCCCTGAGTCTACCAGGAAATTATGTACGTTGTGATTAAAAATTTCAAAAGTGAGGAGGAAAGGTGGATGTTTGCTCTTAGACTTACCTCCAATGCTGGGTTCTCTGATTTCTTCTTCCCTTTTAGGCCGATTTTTAGCGGGCAGCCTCTCATCCAATGCTTCAAGCGCTTTCAACAGTCTTTCCTTTTTCTGTGGCACTTTACACATTTCAAATAGTGAAACATTCACAATTACCTTCTTTATATCTTCCACGATGTCATAATCCATCTGCGGTTCAATGGGGTGCGGTTTATGAGCATTCATTTTTTCTTCATTGGGCTTGGCCAGCGTATCATTCTACCTAGGATCTTGGTTGGTAATGTTGAATTCGGGAATTTTATCAACTGCAGAATTATTTTGGAATTTCTTAACATTTTTCTGCAGCCTTTTGATCTTTGGGAGTATGAGACTGTCTTCTTTAATTGACCCTTGGCTCCTTGTTGTTATGTTGGTTTCCATGACGTCCTTATAGCCCCGATTCTTTTCCTCTTCAACATCAAATAACGAAACAGAATTCCACAGAACCATGGTTTCCTCTTCTTGTTCCTTTGTTGAAGTAGTGCTCTCTTTTCTTTCTTAATCTCCATCTTCTATTAATTTAGAATCCAACAGCTGATTCATAACCAACGTCATCGAGTTTATCCATTGAGGACAATTATTTTTCGAGTTTGGTTGTTGATGGAAAGTGCAAAAGTTGTCCATGCCTACCTCTGTTAAATTCATAGATGCAGAATTGTGTGGAGGAGGTTGGGATTGATTGTTATCCTCCCTCTTCTTATAATAGGGCTTGTAGAACTTTTGAGCTTCCTTTTCTTTTTCCAAATCTACAATTTTGTTGGAAGCTTCTGCATCATTTTTTCCATACTCTCGAAATCTGGTGATTGTTCTTCCTTAGGCTTAGCGAACAACAATGATTTCCTTCCCACACTTTTCTCTCCTGATCGTTCTGGATAATCTTCAATACTTTCTTTTTCAGCCTCTACCTTTTCAGCCTCCTCATACGTCTCTGCCAATGTGGGCTTGGCCTTTATTTTGGAAAACATGGCCAGCTCGGGTCCTAAAGCCGAAGTATAATATTCAATCAAGACTTTATCTGAAGGTTTGTCAGCTTCAGAAAAATTCTTGAGGTATGTTGCAAATCTTTGAGTAAAGCTGTGCACCTTCTCCTTTCTCTCTTTCTTCAAGGCGCATAGTCCTTTCATGAGGGCTACATGAGTCTTTTGAGTCGCATACCTACTTTTGAAGATTCTCTCGAAGGTATCCCAATCAGGGATAGAGTTTGCAGGAAACCCAAAATACCATGATGTTGCAGCTCCTTTAAGGGTGTGTGGAAAAAGTCTACAAACTACATCCTCATGCTCCCCCACCCTTAACCCTTCTATGGCCAAGTAAAAGCTTTGCAGGTGGTCATCTACTAGTATCTTCTCACTTGGGTCGAATTTGGGTAGCATCTTTTAAAAGGATTGAGGTAAATCATGTAACGTAGGTGTTAGGTTTAAAGGTGATCTGGCTCTCCAGGCAGGTGGTGGATTTGGTGGGTTGGGTGGTTGATTAGCGTTTATGCCTACCATGAGTCTAGGTGGAGAGTGAGGAGGTGAGCAAATAGGAGTGTGAGTAGGTGAACTGTGAGGAGTATCTGGGCCTTCTTGATTCAAAGGTAGTACAACTTCCTGTAGGGCTATTTCTACAAGCTCTTCCCAATCCTCAACCAACACTGAGTCTTCCAATATAGGACGGTCCTTCCTTTTATATTCTCTTCTGGGAAATTCAGGGATGCTCAATCCTCCAATATTCTTCACATATGCCCTGGTGTGTCTTCTCAGATTATTAACAACCTTGTTGTCAACAGAAAACAAATGTTCTCTACTCTTTTCTTTTGGAATTGGATTATGAATCCCACTTCTTTTAGAACTGTTACCGGTGGAATAATCTCGGGAAAATGGTTTTCCTCGGCCAACCATGCACTGGAGGCCCTCCTTCTAGCGCCAGAAAATATTGAGGCCTAGAAATTCACAGGAAACAATAGCAAGGGATTCTCCCCAGTCAACATTCCCAATTAGCCCGTGACTGTTTGGTATAGGGAATCCATCCAGTTTGCGATTCAGCTACCGTAGGTCAAGTAACAAAACAAAGGTTTTACCGGTTGCGGCCCGGCCCACCGTGTATGTTTTTTGTATTTTTGACTTAATGTATGATATGCGCATGCCTAATTAACAATCCAGGGTGGTAAAGATGCAAAGAGTAGTCACAATGTGATGCGCAGGTTCTTACCTCTCATCTTAGAACTCACAAGCATCTAAATCATATGTGCAAGGAAATAAATACTAACTAAACTATCTCTAGAGAGCTGGATATTAATTCATGAGTAATGCATCACTGTCCATGTGTTATGGCAAATCACAGATAGCTGTTCTTATAAACAAACATATAAACATGAATAAAAGTATACATGATAAGATAGCTCATAAACAGTTAAAACTCCCATTACTCATAGTGGAAAAAACATCGTAAATGTACTAAAGAACATTCAGAAAAGAACATAGGTTCGGGAAGTTAGAACGCTCTTACAGCTAATGAGACATAGTTGAAAACTAAATAGTTCACATTCAACATTGCTCATTTAATCACATTGATATATTCCACATAACAATTTCTCCAACACGCAAAATTTGTAGTCTCTGGTTTGTAAAACGAAATAGTTCCTCTTAGAAGCAATAGTTTACAAGTTTTTTGAGTGGAAAAAACCCCTATCAGTTGTAACTTTCCAATATTTAAACTAAAACATATGACCGCTTGGGCTCCCCCAAACATCTGACCTTTCGGTCCCTCAAAAAGGTTTAATATTCCCATTTTACTTTCTGTATGCATTCATGATCTAATCAGTAACTGATAGATATTTTGGGTTTGTGCCTTTGTCGTTATTCATTTTGTCTTTAGCTTCGATTGCCCTACTTACGATCCTGCCGGTTTCGGTTCAATCTTCCTCAAACTTCCTAGTTATGTTTTTTGTGCCGTGGTAATCTCAACTGTCCCTTGAGTTATACCTGCAATTAATTACTGTGCATCATTTATTGGGATTGCATTCTAAAATAAAATGTCAAATTATATCAATCGAGTGACTACTCAACAAGAAAGATCAAGTGCATAACTGTCATGAAGCTTAACAAAAACTGGAACCACTATCTCGTTCATCTACAGGTTCAGGAGAAAATACCAATGATGGAAACAAAAACTCATCGGCGGCTTAGACACTAACATCGGCAGGGTAGGCCCATTCACAGCCGCAACGATGGATCTTAACAAGAGACGGTTATTGCGAAAACACTTAAGCACATCAGAGTCGGAAGAGTTAAGACCAAGTGGTGGCGAGAAAACTTCCAATCGAAAGTTGAAAAGACATTGACTTCGGAAGCTTAGTTGCTTGGGAGCCACAATGGCGAAAGAGAAAATACCTCAGACATGCGACTAAAAGATCGACATGCATCGGTGGTTGGAGCGCTTTACACTTCGGGTGCTTAACCGCTTCCGAAACCACAACAGCGGAGAACAAAAATACAACAACCTATGATCAAACATAATTTGATGCCTGATCTACAAAAAATATCAAGTGTTTGGAACAACTTTAAATTTGGCAACAGTCAACAGCCTGTTTTACTTCCGAAATAGCGGCCTTTTGAAGAACAAATGATCTAAAAGATTAGAAAAACCAAACTCTAAATCTGCGACCCACAAATCTCCAAACAAGCAAGGACAAGAGTTCAACTTAAAAAATCATCCAAAATTAAGGCACAACCAAAAATTCATGGATCCAAAATCGTAAAAAGGGGGGAACCAAAATTTGAAAAAGTTGGGGAAGAACAGTTGCAGCTGCAACACATTGTTAAGACTACCACGGGTTTTTATCCATATCAAATTGTACATGGAGTGGAGTCAGTATTGTCAGTTGAGTGCATGATTCCTTCTTTGAAGCTAGCCATAGAGCTCTTACTAGACACTTCACCATTGGAGGAGCGTTTGGTACACCTTGAGCAACTTGATGAGCAGCACCGAGATGCCTTGGTGGCTCTAGAAGTAAATAAGCATCGTGTTAAGGTCCAGTACGATAATTCTGTTTGTCCAAGGAGGTTTAGTGAGGGAGACTTGGTCCTTTTGTGGGATCAACCGAAAGAAACCTTGGGGGCAGGAAAATTTAACCCCGTGTGGCGTGGTCCTTACGTCGTCAAACGTGTGTTAGAGAAGGGTTCTTATGAGTTAGTGGATTATGAGGGAATGACCATGGCGGAGCCTAGAAATGGGCTCTATCTTAAAAAGTAGTATGCATGATTTTCAGCCAAGGCTGGTTATTGTATATTATTGTATAGCTTTGCATAGGTAGGTATTTTGCTTATGGTGATTGGGTTTGTGATTAGTTTCCGTTTCTTTTGGCAGATGTCAATGGAATCTTCCACCTTCATAGGATTCATAGATGGTGCGAGCCTTCACACTCAACACTCAGTCTCTACTGCTTGGGTGATTTATACTCCTATGGTTCAGGTATTGTTTTCAGGAGGTGTATGTTTATGGCTATCTTCAAACAATGTTGTTGAGTATAGTGCCATTATTGAGCTTCTACAGGATGCCATTTCACATGGTGTTCTCTCTCTTGAGGTACGACTTGATTTGGAGTTAGTAGTGCCACAGCTTAATGGTTTGTACCATGTTAGAGATCCGACATTATTAAAAAAATTCTTATGTGTGAGATTATTAGAATGACAATTTGACAATATAACATACATACATGTTCCAAGAATTAATAATCAAGTTGCTGACTCATATGCTAACTACGTGTTAGATTGGCATTTGTTTCATACACAATAAGGTCATCACAAACATAAATTTTTACAGATGTAAATAAATAAATTGATCATCATAAATTTTTTTTATAAAGATCCAAAATGTGGTAATACATAGTGTCATAATACAAAAATGGGGCTCTCAAGGCACCAAAATATAAATACATACTAGTACAAAATGTATCACTCCCAGGTATCTAAGCCTGTGGAGGAGGAGGGGGGTTTTGATCATGGAATGTCACTATGGCTCTAGCCAGCCATCTAAATAGCCGCACCCATGCTCATGGTACACCCACCACCTGGTGCTACATGTCCTTAGGCAAGTCCTCGACTTGCACCATGGGTACTCTGTGTGTTAGTCTCATGAAGTTGGTATGAATTCTTTGGAGCATTCGCTCCACATCCACACCCGTGATGTCGTCCCCTCTTCCCCTCCTTCTATGACAAGGGAATCCTTCAGGCCACCGTGGTCCCACATATGCATGCATATGGTAGATGTCACTATGTATTGTTACCCAAAAACATGTCTTTTGATTCCACATAATCAGAAAACAAATTTTTTTAAAAAGAGGGTCAAGATTCGTTAGCAATGTCATCATATGCTGATCCTGGTGGTAGCGGCATGTCCGGGTATCCCCAGAAATCTATCCCCACATAGGGGTAGTCATCGATGCAACTATCTGTCGTCGCCACCATGGAAAGAAATCAGCTGGATAGGTGTTGGACATCCTACCTCCACCTAGTCTGCGCATCGCATCCACTCAATGCCGTTGGGCCAGATCTCGAACCCCGTGTAGAGGAACGTCAACTCTAGGGCTCAATCCTAGAACACGCTCAAAGAAAAACATGCTCAGTATGCTTCTGAAACCGAAGTTTCGCACTCTCCCCATATTACATTCACTGAGCTAGTGTTTCATGTTGCCCAGTAGTGCAGTGCTCCAATCGTAGACAGTGGGTCTCATGCACTCCACTGCATAGAAAATCAGAGCCTACGAGGCTTGGTGGAGTGAAGCTAAGCTTGCTATCCTGCCTAGTGTCAGTAGGATGGCCTTTAGGCCCAGAACCTATATGGAGTTAGTTGGGATATGATTCCCCACCTTCTCCATGTCTAGATAGTAGTACACCGCAATGTACTCATCTATAGTCAGGCCACCTTCAGGCCCGCGAGAGCATAGGTTCACCACTTCCCCCTGTCAGGAAAGTCCAGTAATAAAGTATATGTCCTCCACATCTATGGTGAGCGACATATCGTCTATCTGGAACGACTTTGAGTCTAGATCCCAGTAGTCCACTAACATCTGCAATAGTATTGGTTTGGCTCTTAAGCCACCAAGACACCAAAATTTGTAAAGCCCGCATGCATGTAACGCTTGTTGAGCCATTAGATATGCCCTTACTACCTCTTCTACATCACCATGTTCACGTTCTCTCCATTCTAGGACCATCCTACACATAAAATTTGAGCTTGATCCATTACAACACTTAAAAATCATTGAGCGTAGCCGCATACATGACTGTTTTCTAAATAGCCGTGTATGTATGCAACTTTGAGGGCGTTTTTCACATATATCAAGCCCTATATGCGGAAAAACTCTTGATTTCCACGTGGTCGATGGTGCGCATCTTAGAATGGCCTAGAATCCTAAATACACCATGGAATTTGACAGAATTTGCATTAGAATGAAAGAGTAGAGCATGGGTAAGTACCTGGAAGAAACAGTAGTGGATTCCGCCGACTGGATTTCCTGGAATTCGCTGTTGAGGTTCTGAGCTCAAATGGGTAAAAATTTCAAATGTTTTATAATGTTTTCAATATTTCACTATTTATAGAATTTTTTCAAATTTTTTCAAAATTTACTCCCTTTTCTATAGTTTGGACCGTTTCTAATCCTTTTGGACTGTTTTTTGACTAATTTATGATGTAGAAGACCTTTTTGAGCGCCGTTTCAGCCGTTGGATTGACCCATTCGTGATGATTTCAAGTATCATGTCTAAAATGGCATATAGGTTAGGTTTCATCGCTGTTTGCATTTTGCATGACTTTATGACCGTTTCATTGTAGCCTTAGGTATGAACCCACTCTATTATGTCATAGAACCTTCTTGCTATTTTAGAAGTGGCATGATATGAGTGGTAGAGCTTGACCTTACATGGGTACCCTAGTTAGCTCCTTATTTTCATTTGGTGCCCATGTCAAAGTTTTGTCCCTTAGGGTGTGGGAGTCTACTGTATAGTATTGCCATGACATTTCGCAAGAGCCTCATACTCCTCTTGATCTTTTGCTGGCCTATTTCCCTCAGGACTCCCGTATGTCAAGTTGTAATTGCATTATCATGAGCTTTGCCTTCCTTATTGAGCCTTACACCGGATTCCCTGACATTGAGTTTCAGCCATATAGCCTGAGCTTGTCTCATGTCTAGCCATGCCTAGCTATTTTATATATCCTTTGTAGCTTGATTCCATATTTTTACCGGGAGGGGACTTTCCCCTGAGTGTCGCTATCC
>LPNX010641636.1:1125-21238 GCA_001517045.1 Pseudotsuga menziesii | reverse complement strand
TTTCAATTTAAATTACAATTTAGCATATTTTGGAGAACAAACCTTTAACCCTAAAGCAAAACATGTACTAAAGCAAAACTAGATGGGATCCCAATGACAAAAACCAATTGATATATATATGTACATACCTATACTTGAACGCGTATTTGCATCAATGTCTTCAACATCGTCGTTTTCGGTTTCATCAATGTCTTCAACATCTTGATCAACATTATGAAGTAAATCTGTATATGTGTTTCATAAATCATATTCAACATTATAAACATTTACAAAAACAATTATTGGATTTAAAAAAACAAAACAATATTTGAACATACCTTGCTCAATTTCTTGTTCTCGAATCTGATTTTGAGCATTCATATCATCAACATTATGATCCAAATCTCTATTAACATCATCATCAAGAATTTCCTCAACATTTGTAATATTTTGATCTTGCAATCTGCGTCTTTTAGCTTCATTATTTTTGGCATAATGTTCGGCATCATCTCGAGTGCGATCATATTTTCTACTTTGGTTTCTTTTGTTGCCCATGATTATTTAATTTGTACCTTAAACTTATAATATCTTTCCCTAGCAAGAATCTTCACCATAAAAAAAAGAATCACTTTAGAAGCCTAGAAATGCAACAAAGAAAAAAAAATCTTCATAAAAGTCTCCAAAAATGCAACAAAGACAAAAAAAATTTCATAAAAGTGCCTAGAAATGCAACAAAGACAAAAAAAATTTCATAAAAGTGTCCAGAAATGCAACAAAGAAAAAAAAATCTTCATAAAAGTCTCCAAAAATGCAACAAAGACAAAAAAAAATTCATAAAACTGCCCAGAAATACAACAAAGAAAAAAAAATCTTCTTAAAAGTGCCCAGAAATGCAACAAAGATAAAAATAATCTTCCTAAAAATGCTCTGAAATACAAAAAAATTTTTTTTTAAAAAAAAGTCGCAGTACATACCTTACAAATTACAGAGTATTTGTATAATACAAATGATTTAAAAAATGCGAAAATGTGTAATTCATATTGTTTATAAATATGAATTTTGTGTTTTCAACCGGTGCATTTTTCCCGGCCGACGTGAAAAAACAAAAGTATTTTCGGCCGAACTATTATTCCGTCAGTTAAAACTAACGTTTCGGCCGAACTAATAATTGTTCGGCCGAAAAAAATGTTCGGCCGAACACCTGCAAATCTTCAGAAATCAGTGCTCCAGCTTTTTCCTGAAGCTTTTTGCAATTTCGGACATATCGGATCATATGAAATATTTGCTATTTCATTTCACAAATACTACCATTACATGCATAATTCAATCTAGTTTCTATAAATGTGATTTTTATTAAATTTCATGACATACAGTAAATACTTAGAATATTTTTCCTATAAGGGGTTTGGATTGCTTGAAATTTTAAGAAAAACTAGTGAAATGAAAAATCAATAACTTCAAAACGACATTATGAAGAAAATTGAAAAATTAGTGGTACGCAAGTTTGATGTGTTAGTTTCAAAAGGGTACTTTCAATTTTGTGTTATGAAATGGAAAATTATACAAAGTGTAACGTCTCCCTAAACATGTCAATTTTATGATATTTTTTCAGGTAGGTCCACTTCAAAAAATTCTAATAATTATTGTATGTCTCTGTTGGATACAAAATTATAGTCATGCATTAGTACAATCTGTCTAGATTGTACTAACATATTTTGTTTTTAATAACAATAATTTAATAATGAATAAAGTTACCTCTTTCGACATGACTATTTACCATAATTTCATTACTTAAGAACATAGTGTCAAACAATTTCTAAAATGACATATCAAATGCCAATAAAAAAATTCTGAAAAATAACAGATAGAAAGCTAACACGATTGTTTACAACTTTTGTTTTTACTCAAAAGTGAAATTCTAAACACAAATACAACTTTTCTTTGTTCGAAGTTGAGAAACATGTAAAAACAACTTCGATTTTGTCATAGACCCCCCCAAAATAGACACCCAACTTCATGATTTCGCAAAAGTCAAAACACATTTGTAACTTTTATTATAGTTTGGAAACGTCTAAACACATTTGTAATTTTTATTTTAGTTTGGAAAAGTCAGTGTGCTAGTATCCTGTGCATGCATTCGCGTGCATCCTGTGCATGCATCCCCTTCTTCCTTTTTGAGTGTGCCATCATCCTGTAAAATGGAAATAGCAGCCTCATCTTCCATGCCATCGACTGAAACAGGGGGTTCTGAAGTTGCTGAGAGGTTCACTGTCAGAAAATTCGGAGAGAGTGCTAAGGCATGGAGTGACAGAACCAACTGGCCAGAAGGTATGCTAAATGTCCTGGTCAGAGCAGGAGTGCATCTTTTTCTTTTTCGGTCAATTGAATTTCAACAATGAAGAGATAGATAATTCCATTTCTAGTTATGATGATGAGTCCAATGAATCGATTATTTTTGGGAGGAGGGTTTGTCTAGACCCTGATTTGTTGTCAGGTGCAACGAAAATTCCATGCAGGGGGGGAGTAATGTTGACCACCAAGAAAACCCTCAAAGTAGAAAAGGGTGAGATGACAAAGAAAATATCTGGAAAAATGGTTAAGGTTTCCTGGTTCAATGGTTTAAATATGAAAGATGTTACACCATGACTATACAATACCTTAATTCAAATTGTACTTAGGACAATTGTGAATCACCACAAGCAAGATATTTTAGGTGATTGTATGAAGTTGGTGATTCATTAGGTTGAAGACCTGGCTATAGATGTCCCTCATCTATTGGCCAAAAAATGGCATTTTTTCACTGTAGGAGAGCAAAATGAAGAGAGTGAAGTTCAATTACCCTGGCACACTACAAATTATTGACTTATATCGACCTTGCACTGTAAAACGAAGTAGATTTAAAAATACATACATTAAGAGGCCAAAAATGAACAAAATTAACCAGGAAGTTCCTCAACAACCTCCAAAGGACAATGTACAATTCCCTGAAGAATCTTTTCAGTACTGTATGGAAGGTATGGGAAGTGACCCTAAATAATTTGATGTTGTCTCAATTCTGGTTGGATTACATGAAGGCAGAGAACTAAATGTAAACGAGATGCATGATGTTGAGTTTAATGAACATGAAGAGCATAGTGATGATGATATTTATGCTCATGCAGAAATGCCACTTGTTATATATACACCTCCATAGTTGGGAGTTGAGAAAACTTTCTATACAAAATATTTTTTTGATGGTAAAACTGTTTTTAAGCCATTGTTCGATAAAATGTTACATTTCAAAGAAGAAGCTGAATTTCAAAGAATTTTTTTTTCCTAGTTTTATCTTACTGCAGTACATAGCATAGAACTCTATAGGATTATGTAGATGCAAATTCAGGACCTCTTAAAGGTAGTCGCTATTTTTCAATGCTATTTTTCAAAAAGAAATAGTTGCCAAATTCCTTTTTTTGAATCCTTGTTAAATTTGTCACTATTTACAGGTAATTGCAAGGTTAGAAATATAACACATGGATACTATGTATTCTTCTATTAAAAATTTCCAAATGCAGGACCTCTTTAAGGTAGGAGGCATTTTTCAATGCTTTTTTCCAAAAAAAAAAGTTGCCAAATTTCATTTTTGAAGCCTCCAAAAAATTTTCCCCATTTATAGGAAATTGCAAGATTACAAGGATCCCTTTTGAAGACTGTGGACAGTTAGAGCAGGATAATAACAAGCAAGGAATCTGTTCTTCAGTCTTTGAATAAGGAACTAGAGAAAATTCAGGATGAATTTAGAAAGGAAAATGAGAAATGCAGAGAAGAATATATGGTTGTTTGGAAGAAAGATGAAGAAACCATAAAGAGATTGGAAGAGGAGCTGAAACATCGACCGAAGGTTTTTGAAATCCCCCCTCTAAGGACTGTTATAGGCCAGGAATCAATACTTACCATTGAAGTCAATAAGTTAAACAAAATAATTGAAATAATGAAGGATGACTTTCAAAAAAACTTTGCTGAAGACCACACTAAACATCAACTTGAGATAAATGAATATAGAAAAAAGAGGAAAACATGAAAAACATAGTTGCTAAGAAAGATGAAGAGTTGAAAGGGAAAATAGCTGAATTTGAAAAGATTACTGCAGAACTACAGACTAGAGGAGTTCAAAAGTTAAAAGAATTTGAAATTGGTAAGGGACAGAGTAGGCATGTGATTTCTGGTGAAATTTATGATATGTCAGCACACCAACAGGATTTAATAAGGTATGTGAGTTCCTTGCAAAATAGAGAGAAGGCACTGGATGTATATTTTAATGAAATACAAGCTCATGCAGAAGTCAAAAATGGGTTACAAAGCTATCGTTCCTTCTTAAGAATTCGAGAGAAGTCCTTGATGGATGCTAGTGCAGCAATGAATGATGGAGTTGATCTCTTTGCCTGGTCAACCATAAAATAAACATTGAAAAACAAGCTAGATGAGAGGGATGATGATATTAAAGAGCTCATATTGAAAATAATGGAGGATAGAGAATCACAACATTTGGGATGTAAGTCTGAGATAAAAGATCTGAAATCCCAAATTGCCACTCTGCAGAAGAACACCATGCTTCAATGAGTAGAAATTGTGTATACTCCAGATAATAGAGAATTGAGGGCAAAAGAGTTGGAGACAGAGACAGATTAGCTCAGGAAAAAATTGACCCAAGTTCAGTCTGAGTTGAAACGTGCAAATGATCGTCTTCAGTACAAGGAAAAGGAACATGAAGAGAAAAATAAGAAGAATGAGGAATTGATGAACAAGTACATCCAAGATAAAGATATATTGAGATAAAGTTTGCACAAATGTGCAACAAAAGTGAAAGAATGAGAATGAAAATCAGAACATGCACTTTCTCCAGCTTCTGAAGAACCATAAGCTTCTAGACAAGCCAAGAGACTAGAATGTACAAATTTATCTTCTCTAGAAAAGGAGGACTTGCAGCCTAAACCTCCCAAGCAGCATAGAACCATGGAGTAACATTATTTATATATGTTGTGTATGTAAATACATTTCAATTTTTAATACATAAATTTATATATGTGTGTGTGTGTGTATTTATCGACAATGTATATGTTTTTGATGCATTTAACGTGAATGGTAATTTTGAATTTAACTATTCAATAAGTGTACATAACAAGCCGGAAAGTTAACAATATCAAAATTGAAAACTTAACTTGTGTACTGTAGGCATATATATTTGAATTTGTAAGAAATTAAAAGTGATAATGATTAGTGGATATGAGATGTCAGTAGATTTTGTGATATAGGTAGATCCTAGCTGTTTGCTTGGAACTGTTGATATTATAGGGATATTATGGGGATGATGGATTGAGAACTCTCAAGTTATTTATGAGAAATTTGATGCTATGTATTGTTGTATTTATGTAAGTTTCTTTATCTAATGAAACTGAAATTCCAATTGTGGAACAATGTCATACAATTCTACTCATGCAACCAAATTTCAACGAATAACCCAAAGCTGTAATGCCTCTATAATTGGCCTAAAAAAGACAGAAATTTACAAAATATAAGCAAACACATAAAACAACTGTAATTTTATTACTGAAAACAAAAATTAAATATTTAATATACCTTCCATCATTTGTTACATTTCCAAAATTTGGTAACATAAATGTTAGCACAATAGAATAAATTTTCAGTATGACAAGATCACTAGAAATGCTTATTGCAACATAAGTTTCTTTCACCATTTTGCATCCAATGTTGCATTTCGATCATCTAGGAATTTTTTGTTTTTGGCTTGTCTCACACTTCTTATAATGACATCAAGCTTTATAGGATTCCCATCATCCATATTTGGGATATCAATTACTACCTCTTGAATTTATTGTTTTTTCACCACTCTTCCCCGTACATTCTCATTAAAGTTTTCACATCATCCTATGAGGCATGGCGGGCATTTCCTTAAGGCCACTTGGGCATATTTTTCACAAATTCCATATTTAGAAAAATTTCTCAATTTGGTCTAATCTTCCTAAAACACCCTTTTTGCAGGTCCATAAGTTTTTCTTCATCCACTTCCAAGACAATCTGAATACATGGTCAGGTCGGCTGAAGACCAATATACAAGATCCCCATGTGTTGTGGGAATTTACTCTAACCCATAATTTATGGTGGGAATCTTGATGAGGCAGCTTAGCCATTTTTGCATCCACTGGTGAAAAACCCTGTTTTGGTAGCCTTGTATCTTTCTCCTCAAGAAAGATTAAAGAAAAATCAAATCATGAATAGGTATCCAAAACAGCTAGCTATAGGACGGTACCAGGTTACGGGAATTCTTCTCAAACCATGAATTATGGCGGGCATTCTCTTAAGGCTGCTGGGACCAATTTTGACTAAGGTTGTTGGGACCAATTATTCCTTAAATATATGTTGTAGTTTGGTGAGGCAAGTGACATGGTTGTATGCTCCATACAACACTCTAGAGACTCACATTCTCAATACATTTTTCAAATCATCCTATGAGGCATGGCAGGCATTTCCTTAAGGCCACTTGGATAGATTTAACACCAATTCCATACTTAGAAAAATTTCTCAATTTGGTCTAATCTTCCTAAAAAACCCTTTTGGTAGGTCCATAATGTTTTCTTCATCCACTTCCAAGACAATATGAAGACATGGTCAAGTAGGCCGAAGACCAATCTACTGGCTGTTGGGACCAATTCTTCCTTAAATATATGCTGTAGTTTGGTGAGGCAAGTGACATGGTTGTATGGTCCATACAACACTCTAGAGACTCACATTCTCAATACATTTTTCAAATCATCCTGTGAGGCATGGCGGGCATTTCCTTAAGGCCACTTGGACAAATTTAACACCAATTCCATAGACAAATTTCTCGATTTGGTCTAATCTGCCTAAAACACCCTTTTGGAAGGTCCATAAAGTTTTCTTCATCCACTTCCAAGACAATCTGAAGACATGGTCAAGTAGGCTGAAGACCAATCTACAAAACCCCCATGTGTTGCAGGCATGTACCCTAACCCATAATTTAGGGCAGGCATCTTTCTGAGGCTACTTAGCCATTTTTGAATCCACCAGTGAAAAACCCTATTTTGGCAGGCCTGTATCTTTCTCCTCAAGAAAGATTAAAGAAAAATCAAATCATAAATAGGTATCCAAACCAACTAGATATAGGATGGTACCATGGCACGAGAATTCTTCTCAAACCATGCATTGTGGCCGGCATTCTATTAAGGCTGTTGGGACCATTTTTTACTAAGGCTCAGTGGGACCAATTCTTCCGTAAATATATGTTGTAGTATGGTGAGGCAAGTGACATGGTTGTATGCTCCATAAAACAATCTAGAGACTCACATTCTCAATACATTCTTCACATCATCCTATGAGGCATGGCGGGAATTTCCTTAAGGTCACTTGGGAAGATTTAACACCAGGTCCACACTTAGACAAATTTCTCAATTTGGTCCAATCTGCCTAAAACACCCTTTTGGCAGGTCCATAAATGTTTCTTCATCCACTTCCAAGACAATATGAAGACATGGTCAGGTAGGCCAAATACCAATCTACAAGACCCCCATGTGCTACAGGAATTTACTCTAACCCATAATTTAGGGAGGTCATCTTTCTGAGGCTAGTTAGCCATTTTTGCATTCAGTGGTGAAAAACCCTATTTTGGCAGGCCTGTATCATTCTCCTTAATAAATATTAAAGAAAACTCAAATCATGAATAGGTAGAAAAACCAACTATCTATAGGACGGTACCATGGTGAGGGCATTCTTCTCAAACCATGAATTGTGGTGGGAATTCTCTTAAGGATACTGGGACCAATTTTGACTAAGGCTGCTGGGACCAATTCTCTTAAGGCTGCTAGGACCAATTTTGACCACGTTTTTGAAAAGTTTCCTCATGAAAGGGTGGATTTTGTATAGTTGAGTGTTCTCATTGTTTTTTGCATGGAAACCTTGGTAATTTTGGCATGGCAACTAGAGGTAAACTCTATTGTTGTAGTTTTTTCTTCAAGATTTTTTTACCTTGGATATTTTAGGGTTTGGTCTAACTTGGCCATTTGCAGGTATGGTTACTGCTGGAGCGACGGTTCATTCTTGTTCACGGGGTGGTGTATTATCTATCTTGCTTCCACAACTATAGTTTTCTCAAGTAAGTGATTTTATTTTCCTTATGAGAATCGTAAATTGTAATGTGTAACCCTGAAATATTTTCTTTGGATTTTGGCTTTTATGAATTTATCTATGAAAATGAGGGTTTTTGTTATGCATCCCCAAGTTCTGTTTTTAGTCCTTACATCCATATGATATACAATGATTAATTCTAATTGAATATATACATATCAACAACAACCACATGCAAGCCCCATTATCATGATAAAGATTAAGGAAATTCAATGTATGAAAATGGAAACCACTTGTAACTCAATAGGTAGTAAGCTAATTGGTGGCTAATTCACTGAAACTTAAGCTTCAAAAGGAAATGTGACCCTTCCCTTCAAATTTTATCCCTCGTGGGGAGCCTTTTTATAATGTCTCAGACCCCGAGGCTAATCCTCGAAATAGGATCTGAAACTCTTTATAGTCATAATCAAACATTAACAACTAGAGCACGGTACTTCTGCCACAATTTACATATCTTTAAAAAAACATCATGGAGCAAATGCGCGTGCTTGGTCTGGATGGAAGCACGACATTTTTGGTTGTGAACTCACGGGCAGTGAAAATGATGTCTCAAGATGCTTCCGGTGGCTCATTTATGACTGGGCTTGACCACTTGTCCGTTTGTCGAGTTAATAACGTGTCCTTTCCCTTTATGTTCACTCTGTGCTAGAAGGCACCTTTTTGCATGGGCTCAAATCTGGAAAAGGAGTTTATATATATCCTTTCTGTGCTCAGCTTTCTTCACAGCTTCCCCCTTTCTTCTAGCAAAAACAAGCCTCTGCAGTGGATTTTCATTCAAGTAATCCTCACTACCTCAGAAAAGGTTGGCGGATGGGATGCATGAAAGCTATGACGAAGACCTTGGGCCCTTGATGCTCCAGTATGATCATTTTCTCCCACAGAGAATTGGTGCATTTATCAAAGTGGTGTATGATGTATGTTCCCCGATGGTTGGTGCTTACTTGGTGTGAAAAACTAGGGCGATAGATGAGCTTGGAATAAATCTCACCAACCAAAAACACACCTAGACTAACAAGCTTCTCGAACCAGATTTCCATTGCAAACATATCAAAATCCTCAGAACCTCTTAGAAGAATGATACCGCGAGTTTGATTCTACACTAGCTCATCCTATGCACCTTGATGGCTTTGAAAGGTGTTGTTTATATAGGATTGGAAAACTGGACAAGGGGATGACCTGTCAATATTTTCACACATTTCATCATCGAGTAGCCTTGTCGAAAATACGCTTTAGGGCATATGGACTGGACGTGTTCTGGCCCTTTCGTTCCTGTGATGACGATACCAGAACCATTCTTTCATTGTGTTTCCCCTACTATGTGTGGCGATCAGATTCGTTGTTCCACTTCTTAAATTTTCATGATATCTTTCTGATTTCACACGCCAGCCATACGATGGGTATCTAGTTTTGGGAGAGATGGCGCTGCTACAGGGATGATTTATACTGTGGGTGTATCAGAAATGGCATCGGGGAAATCAATTAACTTTCGGGAAGGCAGATCGTACGTGAGGGTGTCTTCTCCACTTACATTTTTTTATAGTTTCTTTATGTTGCATAACCCTCGTGTTTCTCCATGTACTCAGTACCATAGATTTGTTCATATTTGCGATATCAGCCCTTGATACACGAAATATTCATACCCAAAACTCAACACTATCAACCTGCACAGCTTGATTTGGGGAGATCAATATCAACCGTCGATCTCTAAACTACATTCATCAGGACCACTCAACCTTGAGAACTTTTACATTCTTCTAACCCTTTTTCATCTGAACGAGTAAGCAACTTCTGATCATGGAATTCTTCTCACCCGTTGATCTACCCAACATCTTGTTCTGACCATATATCTTCATAGATCAAATTCGTAACTTTATCCACGCTAGTTCAATCTGCAAAATTGTTTGATACCACAGATCTATCTCCGCCTTCATCTCAACCATCTAATTTTCTCGTCGATTAACCCTATTTGCGATTTGAACAAGTTTCTCCCTCCGAGCAGGTTCACCGCATGAAATGATTTAGGGTCGTTGATCTCACCTTGTGTCGATCTCGACCCTCCAACATTACACCCATTTAACAGACTCCACAAATCTCAAAATTAAATCCTTACTCGCATCTCCTCTCCACGTAATCGCTTTCCGTCGTCGATCTTCACCATCCTCAATCTGAACTGTTGAAGTTTAACACACTTTACCATTATTCCACTGCTGCATGTTTCAATATACAGAAAGACCTATCACCGTAGATCAAAACCCACTCTCCATCCGATGACTCCATGGTGGAAAAACTTGCTAACTAGTTAACCTGAAAGGCGCTCCCGCAAAATTCCTCAAATAAGATCATTTTCAAACATTTGGGAAGGAGACACAGATGAACATAAATGAACATTCAATGATGATGATAAAGAAGATGATGATAATGGTGGTGGTGATGAAGATGATGAAGATGATGATGAGGGCGATGATGAAAATGATGATGATGACGATGATGAAGATGTTGATTAGGAAGAGGGAGATGACAATGATGATGATGATGATGATGATGATGATGATGATGATGATGATGATGATGATTATAATGATGATGATGATGACGATGACGACAGCGATGATGATGAGGATGATGACGACGACGACGATGATGACGACAATGACGACAATGACGACGAGGATGATGATGACGATGATGATGATGACGATGACGACGACGATGATGACGATGATGATGATGATGATGATGATGATGACTAGAATGAGTATGATGATGATGAAAATGATGATTATTATGAAGATGATGATGATGATGATCATGGTGATGATGATGAGGATGAGGATGAGGATGAGGATGAGCATGATGAGGATGATGATGATGATGAGGATGATGATGATGATGGTGGTGGTGATGAAGATGATGAAGATGATGAAGATGATGATAAGGGCGATGATGAAAATGATGATGATGACGATGATGAAGATGTTAATTTGGAAGAGGGAGATGATGACGACGACGACGATGATGATGATGCTGATGAAGATGATGATGATGAATATGATGATGATGATGATGCTGATGAAGAAGAAGATGATGATCAATGGTGGTGCTGGTGATGACGATGACAACAATGATGATGATGATGATGAGGGCAAGGATGAGGACGATGATGAAGAGGATGAGGATGATGAGGATGATGATGATGATGGCTAGGATGAGGATGATGAGGACGATGAAGATGATGATCATGATTATCATGATGATGATTAGGATGAGGATGAGGATGATGATGATGATGATGATGAAGATGATCATGATGGTGATGGTGATGATGATGAATATGCTAATGAAGAAGAAGAAGATGATGATGATGATGATGTGATGACAAGATCTTTACCTTAGTATTCACTAAATTCTTTTGAGCTTCAGCAACATTATAATAGAATGGTTATGAGTGATTATTCACTCCTATAAAGGATGCCCTTTATGGAACTACCAAACTGCTCAGTTTGGATCTTTCTTTTTTAAGACACCAGACTAGGTCCATAAGTCTTGATTCTTCATGTGCACAAATCTAAGAACAGGAGGCTTCACAGGGCCCAATAAGTTGTATTTTTTTATTACTTCCTTGGATCATATTGAATTGTCAGATTAGTCCTTGGAATGGGTGTTAGGAGCAATCCTTGATTTTTCACTCAATTGGTTGCTTCTCCTATCATGTAGACGTCTTCATTCATTGAGATCCCCCTAAAATTGTGATGATGAAGATGATGATGATGATGATGATGACGAATATGATGATGATGATGAAGATGATGACGATGATAATGAAAATGATGATGATGATGAAGATGAAGAAGATGATGATGATGATGACGAATATGATGATGGTGATGAAGATGATGACGATGATAATGAAAATGATGATAATGATGATGATGATGATGATGATGATGATGATGATAATGATAATGGAGATGCTGATGAATTGGATGACGATGATGTTGATGATGAATATGATGATGAAGATGAATATGTTGATGATGAGGACGATGATGATGAATATGATGATGATGGTGATAACAAAGACGTTGATGATGAAGATGATCATTATGATGATGATGACAAGGAAGATGACGATGATGAAGAAGATCATGATGACGATGATGGTGTCGACGATGATGATGATTATGAAGATGATGATGATGATATTGATGAAGACGACGAATTAGACGATGGCGATGACAATGGCAAGGATGATGATGAGGATAATGATGATGATGATCATCATCGTTGTTGTCATCATCACCATCATCTTCATTGTCTTCATCATCATCATGATCATCATGATCATTGTCATCACCATCATGTTTTTCCTTGAAGGGACTTATGTATAGGATCTCACTATAAGCAATCCAACCAATACAAATTATGACAAAATCCTAGTTAAATTAAATTCAATTAAATTAAACTACACTAAATTAAAAATATAGAGTTGTTTAACTATAATTAATTTAAAATGCAACAAAACATAAAATATGCAAATAAAAAAAACCCAGAATAAACTAAACAAAAGGTAACTATGAAAAATAAAAAGCAAAACAAAACTCAAAATATAAAATATGCAAATAAACAAACAAAAAATGTAGAATTCAAAAACACTCGCGCACTAGCTCATTAGCAAGGCAACAACAAACAAGTTCACTCCCGTGCACTAGTACATTAGCAGTGTCCAGAGCACTGGTAATTTGATGAGTAGAGCAGTGGTAAATCGAGGAGTAGAGGATACTAGTCTATAGGATATCGACGTTCCCAGTGGAGGCAATTCGACCGCAGTACAAAGGATAGCAAAACAATTTGGCCGCAGTCCAGAGGATACTAGCGTTCCCAGGGGAGGCAATTTGAATGCAGTCTAGAGGATAACAAAGGGCCCAATGAATTCTGTAAGCCCATTAATCCTAGCAGCATAGGAATTTGGGAAAAATATGTCAAATTTCCGAACCAATATGAATTCGGTACAATCATACTTAAATTATAATTTTTTTGTTGTGCTACCATCGCTTCTATTATCGGTGGATCTAGTAAGGGTTTTCTATTATTGGATCATTTGAAGCTCCCTTTTAAATTCGGGGAAAAGACATATTGGTTGAGCACTGCAAGCCAATCGTGCTCTTGTATAATTTTCTGAATTATGGCACATTTTGCAAGCTTTTGTAATTTTATTTTATTTAATGGTCTAGAACAATGTGCAGAGTCCCGTAGGAGCTATAATATGAACTGGTTCAACTGATTTTGTTGAAACTTTGAACCTGAGACATGTTTCTTCTAAGCATTAAATTTTGCTTTAATAATCAGTTTTACCTCGATTATGGCACAAATTACAAGCTTTTGTTATTTTATTCTATTATATGTCTGAAACATTCTATAGAGTGCAAGATTGTGTAATCTTATTCTATTTAATGGTCTAGAACATAGTCCTCTATGAGCTATAATTTGAATTTATTTCGTCGAAACTTGAATGTGAGACCTATTTCTCCTTTAAAGATGCATTTAATTTTTCTTTGATTGGTAGTTTTACATGGATTATGGAACACTTTTCAAGCTTTTGTGATTTTTTTCTAAATGGGTCTAAAACATTTTGTAGAGTGCCATAGGAGCTGCAATTATAATGACTGGGTACAATTCAACCCAAGGCCTATTTCTCCTTTAAAGAAGCATTTTATTTTATTTTTATGCTCACTTTTACCTGAATTACAACACACTTTGCAAGCTTTTCCCATTTACTGGATTGGATTTTGGAACAATGTATAGTTCCCTGGGACTTGTGGGCTATAATTTGAATTGTCTCTAGTAAATTGACTCTCATACCTCTTTCTTCTTTAAAGACACATTTGATACAAGTATTATTTTTCAACAACACTTATATCTTTTTCCTTTGTTTGGCATATACCATGGTAGTTAGTGTCATCGCCTCTATTTGGCATATCTCAAAGAGTCCGAAGGTTATCAAGAATATTGTATCATGTGTGTGTCTTCATTAAATCCTCTGTAAGAATTTATTCCTTAAATATATGATGTGTAATTTTGATCACATCATATCTTCCAAAATACTATCCTTAAATCCTTCTCAAGATATGCAGAATTCCCTTAATAAATTTTTGTTTATTAATTTCCTATAGCTTACTCTTTTATTTCACCAATACTGTATAGGAATACTTTTCTAACTTTTGGAAGACTTATATTTTTCACATCTTTACCATCTTTAAACAAACTGAGTGTATGGATAGATGTCCACCTCAACTAGGAACAAGACCATGTCAGCTTAAAACCTTACTGACAAACACACAGTCTCTGGCAGTCACTTTAAAATGGTCTTTCAAACTGCTCAATTCAACACTTAGTGAATTTTGTCAGGCCCTAGTCATTACTGTTCCATGAGGCATTTTGGCAGACTCATATCTCACACGTGTGAACACCTAGAGGGAAACTGAGATCATGAGTGGATTCCCAGATCATCAAAGAATGGACCCATAACATCTGATGAATTTATGAGTTAAAGAGATGACTCTGGCGTGCATTTCCAAGTGGGATATCAACCTCCTGTTTTCAACACTCAGTCAATTTTTCATATTTTTGGATATGCAAGCTAATGTTTGTACCTCTTTTGGCAGGCTGATATTTTTCTCATGTGGTCACCATAAGAAAAACTAAGAACATGGATGGATATCTAGTTCATTAAAGAACATGCCTATACCTTATGATGAGTTTATCATCACTCAGACAGGCTTTGGCGGGCATTTCCAAATGCCTCTTCAACCTTGTGATTTGACACTTAGTCAATTTCTTTAAACCCTAGGTCTCAAAGGTGATTTGAAATTTTCAGCAAAACTGGGGTGTAAGACATCCAATGGATGTAGGACAACCAAATGAATCCATTAGGACCAGTTTCATCCTCTGGAACTACATTCTCTCTCCTCGGCGGGCATTTTACTGAAGTATGATGTAAAAGATGCTTAAGACCCTGTTTTGGTAGATCCATAATTTCTGCCTCAGGTAATTTCATGTCAAAGTAAGAACATGGTTAGGTAGAAAACACAACCACCTATAGGATTCCCATATGGCACGAGCATTTATTTCAACCCACAAATTATGGCAATTATTCTCCTAGAGCAACTTGTCTAATTTGGCCAAAAAGAACTTCTTTTGGGAGGCCTGTATCTTCTTCCTCAAAGAGTTTTTTCTGAGAACTAGTGTCATGGTCAGATAGATACTTCAACCAAATATGGGATGACATGCCATGATGGGCATGTTCTCCTTCTTATGAAATATGGTGGGAATTTTCATAAGACTATTGCTTTAGGACAATTTTTCACCACTTAGTCTTTTTCCAAATTTATCATACATGCCTATGCCCATCAAAAGTTATTTTGTCATTAATGAACATCTCTAGGATATGTCTGTCCACAATCATCAGTTCACCAAATGTCACCAATTCTCAAGACTACCTATAATTGGTCTAAATTTGGTGACATTTCACAATGTTGTCCTATTTAAAAAAATCAGGCACATAGTTAGAGGAGTACCTTGCACGAGGAAACTTACATATTAAACCATTGTGAAAGAGGGAGTGTTAGACTAAATTCACCGTCTTTCGGTTGAAAATACGTGAATGAAGCAATATGACCACCACCTGTTCCAAATTGAATCCTCAAAATGATCTATATGAGGGGGAACCCCATACCTCTTTCCATGCATTAACTAGTCAAGTGACCCAAGAAACACACTTATATATCCATGTTCTGAAAAAATTCCAAACCAAATCAAATCGTGTCTTATACTTAAAAATAATTCAAATATAAATAACTCTAAAATCAATTACACCTTTGAGAAAAAAATAGCTTTTGGTAAAGTTTTTAGGAAGAAAAAACTTTTGATATTAAAACATTACAAGTAAATATATTTGCATGCTAAATTATATCCGCTTGGTAGCTTATATTCTTGTTTTATCGAGTGTAGGTACCACCAAATAGGTATCTATCAGATCTATCTTCCTCGAGTGATGGTGAAGATATACTAGTAGAGGTTGAAAGTGATACGTGTTATACTAGATCTACTGGTTCTATATCAGCTAGAGCTGAAAAGGTAAGGAAACGATTTCATAGACGCATGTAATATTTTATTGCCAACGGAGGGTCACGTAATTATGATCCTAAGATCATAGGTGACATTGAGTTTCCCTTGAGGTATATAAATCTATCGCAATGATGGGAACCTAATAAGCTACCTCAAGTGGACACATATTTCTTCATTAATGGGAGGATGTATCGCATTGCTCCTTTGTCTTACATGGATTGGGGCTATTTTCCATGGATCGCATAAAGGTTGGCTATGGCACTGTAACTAAATTAATGGATTATGTCAGACCATTATATAGATACAATAACTGGTTGATCTTGGTCCAATATACTTTAAGTATGAGGATATATGGATTTGACACAAATTATATACAACTAGCATAACACAATAAAAACAAAGGGGCGACTATGTATATTGATGGGAGACCAAAAGCATCCGGAAACGTTGTTGGATTTGTAAATAGTACACGACCAATGATAACAACTAAGCTCAAATTGTGAATTTGAGGGATGCGAAGAACATCGTATATTTGTATGTGCAACAAAAACAATACTTTTAGGGGAAGAGTTGTTGATCGATTACAACTTAAATCAAATAGATGTGGCTTCCATGGTCCATGGTAACTGTGGAAGGTCACAGACTATGCCTCATCAGGTAAATTCTAAATATAGTAACTAAACATGACTACAATAACTAAATGTTTCGATTTTTTTGTTAACATTCCATTTCCACTGTTGACATTCTCTTTTTTCGTGCATATTATGATTATTTCCATGTGATAACATTCTTATTACACTGTTATGCTTATCTCATTTTTTTATGTTAAAATTATTGACTCAACTTTTATTGATTGATTTATTTTGCTAGGGTTGCAGCAGTAGAAAGCCACATGCTACTTCCACAGTCCAGGGTGACCCTGGAAGGTCACAATCCATGCCTCGTGAGGTAAATTTTAAATATAGTAAATAAATATGACGTCAATAACAAAATGTTTCGATTTTTTCAGTTAACATTCGATTTTCACTGTTACCATTCACTTTTTTCATTCTTATTGTGAATATTTCCATATGATAACATGCTTATTACATTGTGGCAGGGGTCTGCTCATCCCCATGGAGCCTAACATGTATCTCCTCCTTCGGAGGTAAAAGTAAATATTATTGTAGTATCTCATTTTTGTTTATGTTACAATTATTGACTCAACTAAATATAGTACCTAAATATGACTACAATAACTAGAAACTACAACCCCAGAAGATTTCCATGTGACAACATGCTTATTAGATTGTGGCAGGGGTCTGCCCATGGTCGTCATGCAACAAAACGCATGTTCTCTACTTCCATGGTCCAGGGTGACTGTGGAAGGTCACACTCTATGCCCCATCAGGTAAGTGTTAAATACAATAACTAAATGTTGAGATTTTTTCTATTAACATTCAATTTCCACTGTTACCATTCTCTTTTTTCGTGCTTATTGTGAATATTTCCATATGATAACCTGCTTATTACACTATGGTAGGGGTTTTCTCATCGCCATGGAGCAGGACATGTATCTTCTCCATCGGAGGTAAAAGTAAATATTATTGCAATATCTCATTTTTGTTGATGTTACAATTATTGACTCAACTAAATATAGTAACTAAATATGACTATAGTAACTAGAAACTCCAACCTCAAAAGATTTTCATGTGACGACATGCTTATTACACTATGGCAGGGTCTCATGCCCATGTTCATCATGTAACAGAATGCGTGTTCCTCTACTTCTAAGGTAAAAATGTTGATGTATATGTAACTTCGGAATGTATTCTTCTATATATTTCATATATTGTAACCCGATGTTTATTCCGGGATGTTTCTATTATGTATTTGAGTCATGTGGTCATGCCCCGATGTTCCGATCGGGAGGATTATAATGTAAACAATTCATATCAAGTCATTGGGTAAGTCCCCACTATTTAGGGGCACTTGGGTTATTATACACTAATTAAGGTGTAGGCTCGAGTAGTAATTATTAGGTTGAGTGCACTTCAAGTAAACGGAAGAATATAAATAGAGAGTGAGAGTCTCTCTATTTATCACTTGTGACTTAGCTCTCTTGCTCTCTCAAGTGTGGCGCACTTTTGGAGAAGGAAATTCTTGGGCTTGACAGAAGACAGAAGGCTGCTGTTGTGAAGGGAGGTCATCTTACTGTTTTGGGATCACATCTTGTAGTGATACTATCTTAGAGGAAGTTTAGGGGTTTTCTCCATTTATGGTTTCCCCTCCTAAAATCTTTGTGTCTCTTGTCTCTTGTGATGTGCTTATGTGATTGCTGTGCTTGTTATTCTCTCAGTGAAAAGATCTTATCATAATGCTAGCTTAAATGTTGAAAAACTAACATGGTATCAGAGCTAACCTGAGAAGAAGACATTGTTCAGCTACAGGAACTAGGGATTCCTATTTTGTGGATCTTCCTCCGCATATTTTCAGCAAAAGTATGCTAGGATGACTCTCCATTAAATGGTGCATCGTTCTGTCGATGCAGAATTCAATTTCAAGCATTTTCAGTTTCGATGTGGAAATTAGGGCTTTCTACAGAAGAGGAATTTTTGGGTGAGACCAGCATAGGATTTTTCTCCTCATCAAAACCGAAATTTAGAGACCTGGATCAGTAAATTTGGTTGGGTAAATCTCTGGGAAAGTCAAACCCTAGTTTGACCCTGAGCTAGGAGAAACCCTAAATACTAAAACTGCTAAGTTTTGGTATAGTCGCTATATTTTGAGATTGGAGACGTATCAGAAGCTGAAAATTGCAGGGACCGAAGATAACATCCTGATGAACACTGTGTCCAAAGGGACGCCTCTGATTCGCTATATTATGGGCGATATGATCTCTCCAAGTTAGGGTTCCAGCCTCTTCCAAAATTCATCCCTAAACAGGATACCTGGGGAGATATGCTATATCTTAGGCTACAGAGGTCCAAATGGAATTCCTGAAGATGTTCCAGAAAGGGAACGGACTTTAATTTCTATGGTCCGAATTTCAGACTCAGAAGATGAACCAGTGACACGTGGCAGGCCGTACAACTTCCCTGTTCTGAACAGTCCTGTAACAGGTCACCTTGGGAAAAAGATCATAAATCCCAAATGGTGAAACCAATTCTAATGAAACCTGTGGTGTTGGATCAGGTACATGCGAGGTTACCTCAGTGCGAAATTTCAGACACAGAGGATCAGTAATTTCGGATATATCATAGCAACAGTAACAAGAATTTCTGTGGAAGAAATCCAAAAATTAGGGCTTCCTGTTCTGGGAGCTTCCCTCCACTGTTTTCAGAAAAGGAGTACATTGGACAGCTCCATTTGAAGAGATCTATCTTCTCATACAATAAGATCTAAAAGATTCCAAGTTTTGAAAATTAGGGTTTCTGCGACAAACCCTAGATCAGCGAACTCCGGGACAAGGACAGACACCTCAAATCGGTAAGATCTAATCCTTTGCTATTTCGAGTTGAGATTCTCATTTCAATATGATATATCACATCAGCTTGGTGACAAGCTTGGGGAAGTTGACAACTTCCAAGACTGGAAGTATATGATCTCTCTGAAGAAAATGGATTGGACACCTACATGAGTATAGAGGTTCCAGTTTCAGAGGGAGACGAGGCCAAAGAAGACATCATGCTCATGCTGCAGAGGATGATGAACCATCCAGAAAGAGATCTAGATATGAAAGTGAAGATTCTTCAAGCAAGGATGAATATGTTCTAATATCAGCTCTCATAGGTAACATTACTCATTGAAGTGATGATTGTCTTATAGACAGTGG
>LPNX010641628.1:293633-304779 GCA_001517045.1 Pseudotsuga menziesii | reverse complement strand
CACAATTGACGTACCGTTTTCGAGGTTTGATCTCTTAGATAATAAATAAAAAAATTAAAAATATTATATTTATTATTGGAAAAATAGTCGTGCACTAGTAATATATGTTCGCTATATGTATACTGATTTTCGTAAGTTTATTCCATCATTTAGTCACTCAGACGCTGCACCCACAAAAACATATACCTTATAATTTGTCCAAAAAATAAAAAGTGCCCATTAAAAAATATCTAACTTCAGATAGTTAACAACATTTTCAATAGAAAAAAATTATATATTTGGAAAGGTCATTCAATTTCCTAGATTTCTTGTGTTTTACTCATCGCAAGATTCATTGTGTAAGTGTCTCAAAATATCCATGCAAGTTGATGGATGCCTGTTTTTTTAGTTTTCTATTGCATCTAACGCGCCAAAAGAGACCCTCATCTTTGTGCACTCACCCAAAGATGACCCATGTGTACCTGGAAAAATAATTAATGAAAGTCAGAAGATACCTTGATCCATTCATGGATGTGATAGGAATGGGACCGCTGATATCAGAATGTATCAGTCCCAAGATGCATGATGCCCGACTTGCCTTCCCCCGATCAAACTTATGCTCAGGATGCCTTCCAACAACACAGCCTTTTCAAATTCCAGTGGTTGCCTTGATGACCGAGAGGCCTTCAACCATAGAATTTTTCTGTAATTTTTGCAAGTATTTGAAGTTGAGATGGCCGAACCTCTCATGCCACAGTCTACTAACTTCATTTCCATGAGTCAGCAGTGTGGTGGGCTTTGCATCCGCCACAAAATGGGAAAACTCATAGGCTTTTGCATGATGGTTTACAAGGCATTTTGCAACAAGTTTCCCGCATGCAAGTTCCATGATCTCTACATCATTGGGGATGAAGGATACTCTATTGGTCACTACCATGTGTGTAATTTGATAAACACTAAGGAGGTTTGATGCCAGAGATGGTACATACAAAACATTTGAAAAATAGCCATTCTCAAGATCAACAGTACCTTGTCCTTCTGAATTGATGGTGGAGTCATCTCCCATGTGGATGGGGATGGATTTGCTGGTCTCCAAAGATGAGAAGGAGTCTCTTTCAACCATCATGTGGTTCGAAGCTCCAGAATCTATCAAGAGTGCTTTGGACTTAGAAGTGCTTGCCATGAGGGGATGACCTCTTTCATGCTGTGGTTCTCGATCTTGCTGATCTCTCCTCTGAAAGCTTTCTGGAAGATTGATGTGATTTCTCTCAAGGAGAGAGGTAGCTTCATCAAGTTTCTTCTTCATGCAGGAATGTTCAAGGTGGAAGCCCTTCCCGCAGTATGAACACTTGAATTTTTCCTTTCCATGATGCCCTTTTCCTTTGTTCTTGTTTGAGCCGAAAGACTCTTCATGCTGCTGGTTTTCAACTTTAGGCTTAGGAGCTTCGAATTTAGTTTTTGGATTCTTCTGCTTCTTTCCTTTAGCCTTCAGATATTTGGGCCCCGAGACATGGAGGGATTGATCACGGGAGGATCTGATGATCCCCATCTGGACAAGCTTATAATGTTCACTTGTTAGGGACTCAATGAAGGCATTGAGTGAAGGCATCTTCCATCCAGGGGCCGTGAGCTTCCCCACACGGAATGTAGAGACAAAAACCGAATAATCAGCTCCAAGTTTGGAGAGTATGGCAAGGATGAGCTGATCATCCTCCTTCTCCACTTTACATTGCTTCAATAGTAAGACAATGTGCTTGAACTTTGTGAAAAAGTCATTCAAGGTCTCGAAATTAGAAGGATGGAGAGACATCAACTCATTCTCAAGCTGGTATAGTCTCAAATCATCCTGCTTTCCATACAGGGTTTCCAATTTGTCCCAGATTTCTTTTGGAGTCTTCAATCCCGAGAGATGGAAAAGAAGATCCCAAGAAATAGAGAGGCATAGGAATCCGAATGCTTCATCTTTCTTGTTCAAGAATCTAGCTTTGTCTGTCATAGAAGCAGGCTCTTCTTCAATGTCCTTTGTGACCCTATAGAGTCCTCTGACACGTAGCTGGATCTCCATGTCTCCTTTCCATGAATGGAAATTGAATGGAGTTAAGAATTCTACGAAAGAACCCATCTGAAACTACTGGAGCAAATGCTTTCACCTGATAAAAACCTGGAAATAACAACAAAAAGGGCAGCGTAATATCGGACAGCCTGCACATTTTAGGCTTTCATCACACCCAACATAATTGATCAAGCAAGTTTGACCAACAATTTCCTTACTTGGGGTATTAAGTGGTAAGCCTTGGCTTCTGGTGCAGTGCTGGATTTTTGAGCTATTGCTCAATTTTTTATGCAAGATCTGTCAAAAACCTTGTTTTTGGGAGATCTGAGTTTCGTCCCGCCTTGAGCTTTGATATCATATTAATTTGTCACAGTGGTCTAGGCACTGAAAACACAGTCTCACAAAGAATACAGACAAATATGCATAAAATTGGCAAAATGGTGCTGCAATGGAAGTAGCAGCTATGTATAATCAAATGAAAGAATGATGATACAATACAATAATCATGCCACATGCATGAATGCCAAGACAATTTGAATTCCCAAGGAGGTCATTCGAATTGAATGAGTGAGTCTAGCTTAACTGAATGTAAGCCACAGTGAACACTCAAGTTAACCACTGATCAAAACCCTAATTGACTCAACTAAGCCCTAACTGAAGTCGGAGTGCAATAAATGACTGAGTCTAATTGAAAGTAGCTCAGACACATGTCATTGCAAGCCAACCAACAAGTGGTAGCACATCAATGACTCCAATGAACCCCGATGAGGTTAACTGAAGTGTAATTGACCATCAGAAGTGGTTGGAGGTGCCCCTGTTGACTCCAGTTCATTAAATAATCATTAAATAATCAATTTAATGAAGGGAGGTGCCTTCACTACTCAGTTTAATTGATTGTAACCATCAATTAGCAATAAAGTGCATTTATGACACTCAGATCACCCCTGGACTGCTCCAGTTAGCCTCCTCGAATGAAGGAGAAGGATTAGTTAGCCTCCTTAATAGGGTAGGCAAGGGTGTGCTCATGCTGATGTCATATAGTGGTCCTCTGATGTCAATTAAGTCAATAGAACTTAGGATAGTGGTTTAACTAGGCCAAATTGACCAAAATGAGTGTGTATGGTGGTAAATGTCTCCAACAATTTACAAAAACATAACCAGTTCTCTATTTAAAAAACATAGCTTAGTTATTTACAAAAACATAACTCACTTACAAAAAAACAAAAACATAACTCACTTACCAAAAAAAACAAAACCCAAGTTCTATTTACAAAAACATAACCCACTGTTGTTCCACTTATTTACAAAAACATAACTCACACAGCGTTGTTCCACTTATTTACACAACTCACCCACTGTTGTTCCACTTATTTACAAAAACATAACTCACTGACCAAAAACACAAAACCCAAGTTTTATTTACAAATACATAACCCCCAAAAAAAACCCAAGTTCTATTTACAAATACATAACCCATTGTTGTTGTTCCACTTATTTACAAAAACATAACTCACTTACCAAAAATACAAAACTCATGGGTGGGGATTAATTACTACTAGAACAAAGCAATAAAACATTAATTAGAAATAAAAAATAAATAAGTGTTCAATGCTTTCTCTTGAGTGGTATTTACAAAAAGATAACCCATTGTTGTTGGAGAAAAAAACATAACTCACTTATAGAAACATAACCCACTGTTCTCGGAGAGAACAACATAACTCAGTTACACAAACCTAACCCAAGTTCTATTTACAAAAAACATAACCCACTGTTCTTGAGAGAAATTATTGTTCTTGGTAGAGGGATAATTCTTTAAGAGACCAAATGTTTTGAGTGGTGCACCCAAATAATAGGTCAGTCATTGTGTGAGGGTGTCAATTAATGAGCATGAAGGGCTCAACAATCACGGAGTCCATTCAGAATTTTGTTATCAATTCATCACCCACCGGTTCATCGTCATCACTTGCCGGTTTGTGGTTCTGGTCATCACGCTGAATTAAATCAATTGCATATGAATCTAATCATTTTGCTATGAAATTTTACAAGTTCACAAGTTGATGTTTGGTGAATCAGATCACCCAACAGATTAGATATGTGATTACAAAGCGAAAGGGGTGGCAGGAGAGCTAAATTTTTTGTGGGTTCCAGGTAATACCATTAGTAGATTACAAAATATTGATTTTGAGAGCCACCAACCCTTCCCTTTCTTCGCCTTTTGTGGTGGCTGGCCTATAACATCCCTTCCTCACAGTTAAGAAACCAAAAGATCTCATCATCGCTGGCTAAATTGACGAAGCATATCATTCCTCGTAATGTGCATAAGCTCATTTGTTGTTTCTACTTGTTTTCCACAGAGGGTTCGAAGGTGGGTGGACGATCCTAAAATTTTCACAAGATATTATGCCTCTGGGAAAATTTAGGGCATGTTCTGTTGCATGGTTGGTGATATTAAGTAGAGATGGCTGTAGTGGGGTTTTGTATCCAATTTTTTTTTGGTGTGTTTCTGTTGTCAAGCTAACCTAGTTGGTGTGGTAGAGTCACATCCAAAATTTTCTTGTATTTTCTATTGCAGAAGACCTTCAATTTGTAGGTTCTTGGTTCCTATCTGTATGATAAAGAAAACATAGCAGTGTCAAAGGAGTTGTCCAGCAGTTCTCAAAGAGTGATTTTTTTTAGTTTGAACAACATGCAAGGGATCTGCATTTGCTAGAAAACCAATGACCAACAGGGTTACCCTTTCATCTCAAAGGGAGCCCATTCGCTCCCTTTCCTTGTCTAATTGGGCAGCGAGTTGCTTAGGAATATGGATTTTTTTAATGATATTGTTTTTAAACAGCCTCAGTATAATGTTTAATAATTTCTTAAAATTTATTCTTAAGGTAAGAATTTGATACAAATCTCATAGCAATTTGATAGAATGTTACATTACATATAACATTTAATACATTATTTTACCTTTTTATTGAAATTTAATTCTAATGTGGCAATGTGATACAAATAGCATACAATAGCATGGCAATTTGTACATTATTTTACCTTTTTATTGAAATTTAATTCTAATGTGGCAATGTAATACAAATAGCATGCAATAGCATGGCAATTTGATAGAGAGGTTGAGTGGATGGGTGAAACAATTGAGAAAAGTAACATATTCTTGAAATCTTATTCATCTTTCTATGATTATAAACAATCTATTTTTCATTAAACATAATTTACTTCTATCCACAATTAAAATAGGTTTGACTCTCGCCAATTAAACAAAAATAATTTACTTCTATCCACAATTAAAGGAAAATTAAAAAAAAAGGTTGACTCTCTTCAAATGTAATTAATACTTACAAGATGTGCTTTGTAATGCCCGAGCTTAAAAAACATGTACGTTCGGTCCATCCAACGGACCAACAGCGAGGCCCATTCATTTGACATTTGATAGAAAACTTAAAAAAGAAACTGCTTTCCAGAGAATAACCCAGATTTTAACATTAAAACGATTCACAAATGAAATAATTTAAAAGCCTATTCATTCGGAAGAAAACGTAAAAAAGAAACCATGCTTTCAACATAATAACCCATTATTTATGATTTAAAAGGCCATTCATTCGGAAGAAAACGTAAAAAAGAAACCATGCTTTCAACATAATAACCCATTATTTATGGAAGCAACTACACCAATGATTAAGTAACATCATTGATTTAACTCCTAGTGGAACTCAGGGATCAAAAGGCAAATGTTAGGAGAGTAAATATTGTTAAGGTTGAGTAGGGTAAATACCGTTCAGGTTGAGCAGGGTTTGGTCAAGGCGAGCTTATAACATACGAACCATTTCTATATACTTCATAAACTATCGTCCGACCGTCTGAGAATCATCTCCATTTGTGGGAAGAGAATAATTTGGCAGTTTTGGGTCGGCTTTGCCTCCAGCTTCCCGCTCCACTCTGCAACATGGGGTTTTGTTATTATATACATGTTCAAAAATGAACTATTTTTTAGACTTGACAAGTGATCAGCACACCCTTTTTAGCTAAATCTCTCAACTCTTTGAACAACTTCCTTTTTTGCCAAGTCTCTCAACTCTTTGAACAACTTCTTTTTTTTTCTAAGTCTTTCAACTCTTTAAACTTTTAGTTGAATTTGTATGATGGCTTGGGGTTTATAAAGCTTCAGAGGTAGCGCCGATTAAATAAAAGAGCACAATAGCTGCAAAGCAGCTAGTCCCTGCCTTAGTATTATATATTTTTTATTGTTTTATTGTTTAATTAATACTATCAATACTCGATTATCATTGTGTTAATAATTATATGTAATCAGTACTTTGTTTAATTGTTTAAATAATAATTAAATATACAAAATAAAAATAATAAAATTATAAACTTTTTATTTATATATGTATAAATAATACATTGTTATAAACTTATCCATATTGTTATTTAACAATAAATTAAATATATATATATAGGCTATTCGAAAGCACCACAAAGAAAAATGTTTCCCAGAAAAATATTGTAACCAATATTAATGCTTTCATCCTCACCTGCTCTGTCTACATGACAGACCGGATATCTGAGTATACATTATATTTATATCTTATAGTATAATGAAAACAACATGTAATAAAAACACTTTTGCAGTATCTAATTTAGTTTATTTCAGACAATTGAAAGGTCCGAACTAAGGACGACTTTTGTTAAAATCTTGACTCCGAAAGCTCTGATGTGATCTGGCCATACAACTGATGAGAGCTTGTTAGTTTAAAATTTGATGAAACCTTATATAAATGTATAATTTGAAAAATAGTTGAGAATATTGTAAATTGCTTTTAATGCTAATTAATATGCATTTGTTAAGCTTAATAGCTCATTTGAAATAAGGCCTGATTAATCCTTTTTTTTATTTAACTCATTCTATAAAAAAAAGTCTTTAAGATACCCGAAAGTGACCTAGAAAGTAGAGTCTTTTAACAATTTTATTTAAAAATAAAGACTATATTAAACCCCCCCCCAAAAAACTATATGCATGCATGTCCAACACCATGCAACACATGTTTTAAGAGCATTCCACATTTCATTGTGGAGAAATATGCAGCGGTTGTCAAATGGACAACATGTAGAACATGTTTTAAGAGTTGTCCACGTATCATTGTCGTGAAGTATGAAGTGATTATCAAATGGAAAGACGCACATTGAAAGTAATATATGTGAGTCTCAGGGATGGAATTTGACGGGTAAATGCCCGTCATGGGTCAATTTACCCGTCAAATACAGTTAAGATTTTACACATACCGTCAAATTCTCGCTTAGACTACAGAAAACGTTTCCGATTTTGGTTGTTACCGGCAATTTTGACGGGTGTCCGTCATTTGAAATTCCTACCCTGGTGAGTGTGATTGAAATATTAGAAATATGTATTTCGAAGAGGTGGGATTTGAACTATTAGAAATATGTATTTCGAAGAAGTGGGATTTGAACTATTCCTGTAGCTGTAATTGAAATTTTGAGTGGTGTAGCAGGAGGAGAAGAAACCAACAAAAAAAGGAGTTTTCTTTGTGCAAACGTTAATGTTGGCGGAACTAGAGAGCGATACATTGCCTCAGTGCAGGACAACAACTTTTCCGTGGGAAGGCAGAGAATTTAAGGGTGCGTTAGCTTTCTTTTCACAGGTATAATACGGTCGATCTAAATTTCATTAACAATTTAAAATATAAACATTGTCTTATTAACATTACAGTTTCTTCCAAAGAATTAATGTTAAGATCAATTACAATTTTTTTGAAATGTTCAGATCAATTATAATTTTTTTGAGATTTTGTATTGTCTGCTAATTTATATTGGAATCAATATATTAATTTTTTTAGTGAATGCAATTACTATGCAAATTTATTTAAATTCATTTCATAGACCTACATTCTTTAGAAGTCTTGAGGGTACACAAATTTAACTCACTGTAAATGTTTACATGTCTAAATTTAGGCCAATTTATTAAATTTCCACATATATTTTGGAAAATCCATTGCAAATTTAACGGAACATAGTCAATGGCCATAAATTTTTGAATTTGTTTCTAAAGAAGCACAAACTTATTCGGGACACATAAATCTTGATATGATATTCCAGGTTTGAACTAGTGAGCTGCTTTTTCTTGATATAACGTTAATGAGGAAATATTTAGAATTTCATATGAAAGCACATTATTGATTGTTGTTGTGGTTTCTACATCCGCTCGAAGTTTCGAAAAACAATGCTTGGGTTAAAAACACTGGTATGCAAAATTTGCTTTGTGTAATAAGTAAAATAAAATAATTTGTAAAAAGCAAAGTAACCTTTTGTATCTAGAAACCTTTTAAAAATTAACTCAATGCGATCGTTATGATGTTTCCTTTTCATGTCCAAAATTAGGTCACCTGCCCCCATAGGAATTATTATTTTTAAATGTAATTTTTTCGAAATGAACCATTTAACAAGGTTTTAATTTCATTGGCATATTGTTAAAAAAAAGTTGACCATGTTTGGTACAAATTTTGTAGATATTCTTAATATATATTTCAAAAAGAAATGAGGTTGGTTAGAAACTTGCTATCACTATTTCGTACGTAATCTATATATGTTTTCTCAAAACTAATATTATTTTAACCCTATAATTTGACTAGGACAAGTGGCATCCCCAAAATTTCTTTCATGGACTCATACTCGAGTAGAAGGTGAGGGCATATCCATCCCCAATCTTAACTTGCCCACTCCTGTAGCTGACTCCTCTCCGATCTCTAAATCTCTCGAACAAAACCGTGGAATTTGGGATCGACATCCACATAGAACAGTGTAAGTGGCATTTCTAAATGTTAGATACTTTTCTCAATTTTCAATTTTTAGATATATTCAAAGTTAAATTAACAAATACACACCCACACACACACACACACACACACACACACACATATATAACAATGAACATGATCAAAATTTAGACCTTACTTTACTTTGACACGTGACAAAGTATGCATCCAAGGAGGTTGCGTAGAAGTTTATGCTGGCATGGGAGAGGAGCATATAGTAAAGAAGGTAGGGACCAGTTCACTTACTGAGACTATTTTGAGGAGCAGGTCGAGCGAGGCAGAGAAATAAGGACTAAGTTGACCCAATTGGGACAAGCTGCTATGAACTGCATTTTCTGGTTATTATTACAAAGGCCGTTGACGACTCGAAAAAGAACTTGCCCCTCCAACCCATTTCAGTTTTTCACGGCTAGGCTTCGCTCAAACAAATGAAGAATAAATTCAGCTATTGAAGCGAATAATTATTCGCTTACACAAATAATATTACCAAAAGACTTGGAATATTAAATAAGCCATAATAATATATAAATTGATGATATAATAGATATGATGATAGATTACAAAGTGAGTGCCATATATATATTAATCATAAAAGCACTTTGGATACTATCCATGAAATGATGCGTCATTTCAGGATTGTTTATTAATAACTATTTATTAATTATAATTACTAATTATTAATATCAATATGCATTAATATTAATAATTCATATTGATATCTATATATATATATATATATTGTTTGTTTGTTGTTATTATTTAAGTTTGTTACATTGCCACTCCCTTAGAAATGCTTTGTCCTCAAAGCCTTATAATGTTTCTGCATCATTTTTTGTGGTGTCACAGCTGACGAAACATGTCGATACGAACTACTAAGAGTTGAGCACAACTTTCGATATGTGGATGAATCAATCCATCCCAAATTGATTTGTTGTGGATTGTTTGCATTCCATACTGATCTATCGTTAGGAGATTTGATCACATTGGTACCGCTATATTTTGACATTTCCCACTTTTTAGAATATCTGTTTTTATGGTTGGGGTGTCGATATGGAATTTTCACAATGTCATTGTCTTTTACGAGTGTCATTTTTTTAGCATTGATATGAGTAGAAAGTTGTGTTTTCGTCTCTTGAGGTTTTAAGGTTTCGTTTTGTATCTCTTCCAACTTGTTTTCTAACTGCATGTTATCATTTTGAAACTTCTTTATCACTTCTGCATGTGATTTTCTGTCATCTTCAGACTTCTTAAGTTGTTCCTTAAGATCTTCATTATGCTTTCTGATACAATGATTTTCTTCTTGTTTGTCTATAATTTTTCCTTCAATGTCTTCCGTAGATTGTTCTGTCTTCTGACTACTTTTCAACTTCTTAATTTTTGTGACTAGTGTCTTGTTATGATTACCTAATCTGAAAATTTCTTCGGAATGGCTTGATAAAACCTTGTTGACGTTTGTCAGTTCTAACTTATGTGTCTTCTTACTGTCATCATACTACTGCTGGAGTTTTTCTTTTTGCTGTTTATGATCACGTAACTCTGCTTCTTGATTTTCTAACCTCATCTAGACTTGCGACAATTCAGCATCTTTTTCCATGATGAGTTTGTTTAGATGCTTTATTTGTTCTTCTAATTCATTATCGCATCCATATGGTGATTTGTTGTCATTTTTTGACTTTTTGATCTGGTCTTCTGGGTTTTGATTATGAATTTTTAAACATGATATTTCTTTATCCTGATCAGATAACATTTTCTTGTTATCTTTTATGGTTCGTTCTAGCTGTCGATTATGATTCCATAAGCGGTGATTCTCATCGTCTTTCCACTCTTTCAACCACTTTTTCGTCTCAACCTCAGCTTGTAGTCTTTTATTGATCGTCCTGTATTGTTCTAACTCGTCCACTATTGTTTGTAGCTGTGCCTTCAATTGCGAATATGTAGTAGCCATTGTTTGTGACTATGTTTCTACTTCACTTTTGTCTTCGTTTCTTCTAGAAGGGTAGATACAAAAGCTTTAATAATTCTCAATATGTCTCTTTTGGAAAAAAATTTCTTCGACTATTTCTTGTTAGGTCAAATAACCTTTCTTTTTTCCAAAAATAATTATTTTTTTAATAAAATAATAATAATAATAATTATTATTATTTTTAAACTTAAGTTATATAAAATAATATATAACCTTCCAAATTCTAGTCTTTGACTTTTATTTTTTTCCAATACTTTTGCAAAATGCAAGTAGATTGGGTGGTTGGGAGGAATAAGTGTTACCTTCCCCACCTAGGTTCAAATC
>LPNX010641628.1:220900-293318 GCA_001517045.1 Pseudotsuga menziesii | reverse complement strand
TATATATATATATATATATATATATATATATATATATATATTGTTTGTTTGTTTGTTTGTTGTTATTATTTAAGTTTGTTACAGCTATGCTATCTCGATTTCGACATTTGTAATGAGCCTAACATTGCGTTTACCTCAAATAATGGCATGACGTATGCCTCTATTCGTCCGACCACGACTTGGATTAAGCCGATTATAGTACGGCTGATTGTGCGTTGCCAAGCATTCAGGCGAAGTTGGGGTTGCTTCGTCCTGGGAAAGATCCTCCATCGAGGCTGTCACATCCGGCCATTCAATACCCAAGATGAGAAGAGGTCCAGAGCAAAGTAGGGGCATAGATTGTCTTTGGATGGAACCCATGAAGCTCAGAATGCCGGCAGGGAAAACAATCCTACACACCCAAAATTTGAGAGTCGCTTCACTGGGCATCAGCTGTAGCATATATAAGCCCTTTTAAAATACTAAAACCATCTGTATGAGCAAACTATATTGTTCAACACTTTTCACCCCCTCACAAGACTGGATGATATTCATATTTTCCAACCAAAGAGCTGGAAAAAGGTAGGGCATTCATCTCTGTGACGTTGGATGCATGCATGAAAATAGTTACGAGCAGTCATAATCTTCTTCTATGTGAAAAATAAAGGTGGATTTGCGGGATTGTTGGAGCGTGGCCATTGAATTTTTTAACAAGAATCAGAGGAAATGGCCAACTCGTTGTTTACCAGTACTGCAAGCCATCTTTAATGTTCAATTCCAAAGCTCAAGATTTTTACCCATCCAAATATCTAATCTCATTTAGCTCTCTAACTTTAAGGAAAAAGAAAATCTAACAGAAAAGTCTCAACAATTGTTGTACAAAATTGGACAACAATCCAAAGACTCGGGTAGGAGAAATGTTGATGTAGTTGGATTTGAAAAACACCAAAAAAAATAGTTGTAGGCTCTAATACCAACAGATATGTGCATACTTAGACAATAATGAGAAGATAATATACATATATAAAAAATTCTTGGAAAAGTTACACTTTCTAGCCAGCAAATATTCTTGAACTATTTTGATAACTCAGTGAGTGAAACACAAGGAAAACATACTGGTTCTCTACCATTTAAAGGAAAGGTTTATATTTTATTCAAATAAATCATAAATCATAATCAAGAGGGAAAAAATTAGAAAGGCTATAGAAATTACAGAGCGTTTAGCTTTTGATCTCATACTTGAAAAGCTTAATTCCAACGCTCATAATTGTTCTCTAGAGAGCGTTTATCCCAACACTCAATTGTCTCTCCTCTAGCAAGCATTTGTCCTCTCACACCATCAGGATGACCTTTGAAACTTAAACTCATTGAACATGCTAGCAGTCACTGAGCAAGCTAGCACTCATGGGGACAGTAAACTCACCGGACCACAGCACTCATGGGAATAATAAACTCACTGGACCACCACAGGGACAGTAAGGTAGCAGTCACTAAGCAAGCTAGCACTCACACTGATAGTAAACTCAGTAAACTCATTGAACAAGCTGATACTAAACTAAGTAAACTCATTGAACAAGCTAACAGTAAACCAATAAATCACAGGGATAGCGATATAAAGGATAAGAAGATGTCAATCACAAGAATAGTGATAAAAGGATACAACAACATAACAATGGATATGAAAATGGAATGTTATTAAAACATAAATATAACAGAAAGGATTTTGGTAGAACATTCTAGCTCTTTCACCACCTCATCCAAAACAACAACAAAAAACATTAATTAAAAATATAGCAGGAATCATGTTGGTCTATTAAGTATTATTAAAAAGCCTATACCATAAATGTTATAAGTAGGCATAGGTGGTTCCTGGAAAGTCCCGAAAAAAGAAAGGCTTTAAATACATTACTTTATTCCTAGGTCTATTAAATGTTTTGAAGCTTATAATCAGTTTTTTTTTTGTTGGCAAAGTGGTGGAACCCCCTGACTAGCAGGGCTGCCATTGGCTAAGTAACCACGAACTAGGGGCATCTAAGCCGTCAAAATCACCCGAGGATCGCACCCGGCCTAGACCGCACCGACCCTTAACATGGTTGGATTTTTGGTATTCGAAGGGATTTGAACCGACGATCTTTCAGCTTAGGGGGCGTCTTAACCATGCCCGACCACCAACTGTTCTACATCTCGCGGATAAGCTTATAATCAGTTACTTTATTCCTCGGTCTATTAAAGTTTAACATTTAAACTTATAATCATTTCTTTATTGTTAAAATATAATTAATAATAATAATAATTTTGGGAAAAAATTTAAACCAAGCTATATTTAATAATTTTGAAACTACAAATAAAACAAATCTATATATAGATTTATATAATAAATACAAATCTATTTATAGAGTTGTATAATAAAAATATAAGTTATCAAATTTTAAAAGTATATAAAAACAAATTTTATAGATTTATATAATAAATATAAGTTATCAAATTTTAAAAGTATATAAATATAAATTTTATGGTATATATAATATAAAAAAAAATTTGATGGTTTACTATTTCAATTAGACATATAATAAATGTTTTCAAAAACTAAAACAAATAATAAATATAAGTTGTATATAAAACAAATTTTATGGTTTTGAAATATGGTTTACTATTTCAATTACACATAATAAATTACATTTTAAATTGTAAACATGGCTTATTTTATTTTATATAATCATAAAGTGAAACCTCTGATATCTAAAGAAAACATATTATCACTGGGTTATTATTATTATTAATTACATTTTAAATGTTAAATATGGTTAGTATACAATCCATTTTAAATAATAATATAGTTATAATAATATGGTTATTATTATTAATTACATTTTAAATGTAAATATGGTTAGTATATAATCCATTTTTTCAATTCAATATCCATGATCCCCGACTATTATGTTTTCCACCTCATTGACCTGTGCATTATTTAAGGGTTCTAACAGATGTAGGACTGCAAAGCCTGCCTCCACTCTTGCACTCCTCAGAAGGATCTAGAACCTTCGTTCGTGGCTGCTCCCCATCCACATCAGCTCAAAGGACAGTCTCAGTTGATAGGGGGATAAAATTAGTATATAAGTAAAGACATTATTTAATATCCATTACCAAATACACGACAAACTGGTTGAATTCGACGTGATTCATCTAAATCAAATATTGACGAAATGAATCTAATCTTGACGAATTTTGAGGGAATTAAAATCCAGCACTGAGCCATCACATCCTTTAATTAATGAGTATATCCACTCAAGGCATCTGGCCATAAACCCCGCTTTACTCTGGGTGTTGAAATTTTCATGGACAGGGTGGAGAGCCTATGTCAGAGGGTGTTGTTTGGTAGATTGGAAAATACATCCCTGACTAATGCAGGTTGGGCTGACTGGGCAACCATTCATTGGAAGCCTATTATACACTATGTTCCCTCGATCAGTGTTCTGGAAAACAACTGGCAGGTGTTTGTCTTCTTGAAGGAGTCAGATGCTTCACTTATACTGGAAAATATTTGGCCGGTACATGAGGGGTCGGTTATACTGAAGAAGTGGCACTCAGGGTTCGACCCTTTGACTGAGAGGGTGGCTGTTAGACATCTCTGGGTGTTACTACCTGCTCTGCCCTTCCCACTCTAGAATAAGGATGTTCTTATTAACCTGGCAAATCTTCTTGGTCAGTTTGTTGTGTTGGAAAAGGACTTTCACCTCATATATGATAAAAGAGTTGCTAAAATACTGGTTGAGGTGGATATGTCTAAGGGTCTGATTCCTGAAGTTGAGATTATGTGTGGGGAAAAAATCATCACCCAGAGATTGGACTACTTGAACATGCCGTTCAGGTGCTTTCTTTGTCATGAAATTGGACACCTCCGTCACTCCTATCCCAGATTCCGCGCTGGTCAGCCTATAAAAAAGGGTTTTAACCATGCACTGTTATCTGATGTGCCTTGCCCTGACTCTGCTCTTCAGCCTTTGGCCACTTTGGAGGAACTTACTGAACCTGTGGTCCCATCCTCTCCTAATTCTAATACCCTACTTACTTTGCCTCTGGAGGTTCCTTTGATACCCAATGCACTTGATTCTAGTACCCGTGGTGCGGATGTACTGGATGACGCTACTGATCAGATCTATCACTCGTCGTCCCCCTCTACTTTCGATGACCTCACTAAAGGTCAGCTGATGTATATCGAAGACATGGAAGCTGTTGCAAAATATTCTTGTACTTCTCCGGCGGTGAACTTGACCAACTCTGCTGTTAGTGGTCCCCCCCCCTTGACATTGGAACACTACCCTTCTCTCCCTCTGATTACATCAGACTCGACCTCCCTTCCTTCTCACCCTTCTCCTGCAATCTGTCTGGATTCTTCCCCTGTACACTCTTCTCCCAGTCCTCCTGAGGCACCTGCTTTCCATGATCCTGCCCTTTTATCTGCACTCCTTATCTTCTCGGACAAGACTCCTCTTTCTCCATCTACTTTACCCTTGGAATCTATTAGATTTAAGGATGTGACCATCAGGAAATCCAGGAAGGCCCAGAGGGAGGGCACTAGGGATTCAAATGTCTATACTCCTCTCTCGACTCGATTAAAGCAGGCTGCCCGACTATCCTCCTCCTCACTGGTCTCCTCTCAGGTACTTAGAGCATGTACACCTGTGGAACCCACTTCTCCATGAAGATTTTATCTATGAATATTCGTGGTTTTGGGGGGGTTTCCAAACAAAAATCTCTTGGCCTGTTACTGTCAACTCTTAGACCTGATATGATTTTGTTCCAGGAAACTATGTGCAGTCATGCACATGCACTCTACATGTTCTCCAAACTCAAGCCTGGCTGGGAATATTGTGCATCTGATGCTTGTGGTCTCTCGGGGGGTCTCCTTGCGAGCTGGGACCCTCACTTGGTTTGATGTAAAGCATTCACATCACTGGCTGGAATTGTTCTAAAAGTTTCTTTTAAAGGCTTGGCTGAGTCATTTACAGTTATAAACTGTTATGGCCCTTATGTACACCGGACTTGCTATTGGAACAGCCTGGTGTCTGGAGGGTTGCTGGGTTTTCCTAACTTAATTCTGGCTGGAGATCTCAATTTCACCTTATCATCTTCTAAAGTATGGGGGCTCAAAGCCAGGCTGGATCCATTGGCTTTCTACTTCTCCCAGCTTATGTTAGAAAATCAGCTGGTGGATCTTACGATGGACTCATGTTCACCCACTTAGAGGAACGACAGATCTGGGGATGAGGGTATATGCAAGAGACTGGACAAATTCCTGATATCAGAGTCTCTCTTGCCTTCTTTCTCCTCTTACCGATCCTGGGCTTACCCATGTGATGTATCTGACCATTATCCCATATGTTTGGAATGGGGCCCCTACAATTTTGTCCCTTGCAGGCCCTTCAAATTTAATAGAGCATGGCTGTTGGAGGAGGAGTTCAGGCATTTGGTCTGGTCTTCCTGGAATGATGTACTGGACTCAACTGACCGCAACCATATGGAATTATTTACTCACAAGTTAAGTAGAATTAAAGCTTCTGTGAAGACTTGGGAAAAAGCAAAGAATATTGAGAGGAGGCAGCAAATTTTGGATATCAATCAGGGCTTATCAGACCTACTTTTGGAGGGCTCAGGTATTTTGTCGGGTTCCAGTAGACTAAAATGGGATGCTCTTCAGGAGAAAAAGAATAAGCACTGGGCCCATGAGCTCACGACTCTGAGGTTGAAGAGTAGAGCGCTGTGGGTGAATGAGGGGGATGCAAATACAAAGTTCTTTCACCATTTTGCCTCTTCCCGTAGGAACACCAACACCATCTGGTCACTCAATGGCCAGGATGGTATTACTGTATCAGAGGACTTGGAACTGAAGGCTCTAGGTGTAAAACACTTCAGTAATCTTTTTCATGATGATAAGTGTTCAAATATCACTGAACAATTGAAGGTGGTCAGACTTTTTCCTCAGATGGCTACAGATGATGATATAGATTGTTTTAATCAGCCCATAACTGGACCGGAGGTTGAAGTTGTGCTCAGGGGGTTTAAAAAGGAGAAGAGTCCAGGCCCGGATGGATGGCCTATTGAATTTTTTCTGGCATTTTTTGAACTGGTGGGGGAGGAACTGGTTAATGCTGTGGAACAGGCCAGGCGTTTTGGTAGAGTTACCGGTGCTTGGAACTCTACCTTTCTGACCCTGATTCCAAAATGTGAAAAGCCTTTAACCTTTGATGATTTCCGGCCTATATCCTTATGTAATCTGGTCTACAAGATTATTTCCAAGATTGCGGCTATCAGACTTAAGCCCATATTGAACCGCTCTCTATCAGCCAACCAATTTGGGTTTCTCAAAGATAGACAGATTACTGAACCGGTGGGTATTACCCAGGAAATTTTACACTCGATCAAGACAAAAAATTCTGATTCCTTGGTACTAAAATTAGACCTGGTAAAATCCTTTGATAGAGTAGACTGGACTTTCATTAGGCTGTTGCTCATACAGATTGGTATTCCTCTTATGGGTGTTAACTGGATTATGGGATGTATTACGGGCTCAAGTCTTGCTGTATTGGTTAATGGAACTCCCTCTGGGTTCTTTTCTGTATCCAGAGGACTGAGACAAGGCTGTCCCCTCTCCCCTCTCTTATTTATCTTAGTAATGGAGGGACTCTGCCGAATCATATTGGATGCACAACATGTTGGAAAGATCATGGGGTTTCGGTTTCCGCCCAACCTGTCTATAACACACCTATTTTTTGTTGATGATGTTATACTTATTGGGGCTGGCACTATTGATGAATGGAGGGCCTATAAAGAAGCTCTGGATTTGTTCTGTGGGGTATCTAGGATGGTGATTAGTCCTATAAAGTCTTCTTTCCTCTACCAGAATGTTGACTCTGAGTTGAGGGAGGAACTTGCTGGACTCTTTCCGTATAAGATGGAACCTATCACGGTGGGGTTTAAGTACTTGGGATTCAATCTTAAACCGTTGGGATACCATACCTCTGATTGGACCTGGCTTGTCTATTTATTTGAAAGAAAGATAAAAAATTGGACTTACAGGTACCTATCCCTTGGCGGTAGAGTGGTCCTTATTAGAGCTGTACTTACTGGTTTGGCGGTATATTGGTTTGTACTGGCGCGTTGTCCCAAATCCATCCTTAATACTTTGTGCAAACTCATCTATAACTTTCTTTGGGGATCCTCTGTGGACCACAGTCTATCCCATTTGGTCAACTGGGAATCTCTTGCACTTCCTATTGAATTTGGTGGCTGGGACATCAAGAACCTGGAATGGTTTAGTATCTCTCCGAGACTTAAGAGCTTGTGGCTTCTTCTAACTGGTACTGGGACCTGGATCAGAATCATTTCCCATAAATACTTAAAGAGCAGACCTCTGGATGCTTGGATTCGTGGTCGGTCCTTTAGTATTATTGGTACCTCATATTTTTGGAATGGGTTTATCAGGATTATTGGGTGGATTACCTGTCAGCTGGGATGGAAGGTGGGGAATGGTTTAAAAATCAGAGTGGGTATTGATCCCATTGCTGGGAAAAACTCACAGTTTTTGTTATCGGAAGAGCTTAGGGAATATCTCACTGATCTGGGTACAACTCATTTGGCACATGCACTAAATCAGGATGGCGGTAGGTTGGATGGGATTGAATGGTACTCTGCCTCGGACCTGCTATTGGGTGGATGCTGGGCTGAACAGTGGTCCACATATGTTGCTGGACTGTCTCATGGGGGGATTAGGATTGGTACTTCAGAGGACAGACTGTTATGGATGTTTGATGAACAGAGGGGTGTTGTGACAGCTAGGAAAGCTTATGATTTAATTGTCTCAAATTACAAAGCTGTGTTGGAATCTGACATTATGATGAATATTTGGCTCTTTAATCTCCCACTCAAGATCAAATGTTTTGTATTGCTCACATGCAATAAAAAAATAAATACTTGGGATACTTTAAGGAAAAAAGGATGGTATGGTCCCAATAGATGTTGCCTATGCAAAGAGGAGGCATAATCGGTTGAACATCTTTTTGTCAGTTGTATATTTCTGAAGGAGGTTATTGGAGGCCTAAGCTGTATCTTAAATGTGAACTTGGACTGGTGTGGCCATACCTTTCTGGAAATATTATCATGCTGGATTGCCCGGAAGGGGTATTTACTGTATTTACCTTTCTTCATCTTTTGGAATATTTGGAAGGCTAGGAACCGCCTATGTTTTGAAGATCAGGAGCCAAACTTGAATAGATTGTTATATATCATATATGATGATTTTTTGATCTTCATGCCTCCTCTAATACAAAAGCACATAATAAGGAACATTGGGAATTTTCCTTCACTAGTGTATCCTTCGATCTTTTTTGATGTTGTGGCCACAAAATATTTGGGGGGTGCGGGATTTGGTATCTGGATGAATGAATTTCACCTTCTTGCCTTCAAACTCGGATGTGGCAGAAGTACCAACACTAGAGCTGAGCTCTTAGCACTTTGGGCATCACTATGGGTTGCAAAGGATATTGGGTTACCTTACCTACATATCTTTGGCGACTCCTCTGTGATTATAAAGTGGGCTAATATGGAATTCACCATGGATATGGTGAATCTTGGGGCCTGGTGCCTCAACACTAGGATTCTCATGTCCTCTTTCATGTGGGTGGATCTCAGTCATGTTTATAGGGAACATAACAGGAGGGCAGACATATTATCAAAGGAGGGACTGCATATGGCACCGGGACATCTCATACTTACAGAATATTATGGAAATGAGATTATTGGGGAAAGTTCATCATAGCTCTTTTAGATATGCTCTTTCTATTACAGATTATCTCTCCAGATTTTGTGAGACACTTACAGGTTTTGATGAGCATCTTTTATTGATTACTTGAGTTTCACTCCCTCCTTGGATCAGATTTCTGGGTTCCTGTTATGTTCTTTAGGAACATAGATGACTGTACTTGATAGGCTTCCTATGAGAGGGTTCTCATTGTTAGTGAACTCAAAGTGCTTTGAGTAAAGCTTATGTGGATATTTAAATTGTATTATCTTGTATTTACATGATATTTTTTGGCTGATAGGACTGTTCATTTGCTGATATAGCCAGGTAGGACTGTTTATTTACTACTGCTGTAAGTGTACAATTTATGGCTGATGTACTTGAAGATGTAAAAAGTTCCTTTGATTCATTGAATACCAAGGAATGTATTTTTTTCGACTGAAAAAAAGAGAGTATATCCACTCAAAATTTCAAAGTTCCTCAATTTAGTTTTGTAATGTTTACAGGTAAATAAAATCATAACGAATGTCTAGATAATTAAAAGTGTAAGATCCTTTATTTTAATTAATAAACATATCCACTCAAAAAGTTTCAAAGCTTTTCAATTTAGTTTTATAATGCCCTTTCTGTATTATTAAAATAAAATAATTGGAATCAATGCTGCTTTGGTATTTGTAAAAGGTATAATCAATGCTCTTTTTCTATTTCTAAAATAATAGAAATCAATGCTCCTTAGGTATGTGTAAAATAAAGTGCCTAGCATAGGTATAATCAATGAGTGTATGTATAATAATTAATGTGTGTCATTTCAGAATTATTTTAAAACAAAATAAATTTATAAATAATTTTTTTAAACTAGTTGTCACCTCTAGTCAAATCAAACTTTACAACCAATTAAAAAATAGTAATTTTTAATTTAAAAAATTAAAAATATATTTTATTATCTCTAAAAATTAAAATTAATAGTTAATTTTGACAAAACATTATAAAATAACTATAAAACTTACAACCAACTAAAAAATAGTAATTTTTAATTTAAAAAATTAAAAATATATTTTATTATCTCTAAAAATTAAAATTAATAGTTAATTTTGACAAAACATTATAAAATAACTATAAATCTGTCAAAATTTAATAGAAAGGAAATATAGTTTTTACAACTGATCGATTGCTATAATCCGGCAGGGACTAATAAAGGAAAATCAACCTTTGGATTATTATAATGAAATGGACAGGAAAGCATTAACTGTAGTTTATTATTCTTCTCAATTTGAAGATCCAGAGCTTGAAGAAACTGAAACGAAAGTGAAGTTGGAAACAGAGCCTCCATCACCGTCGTTCTTTCTTATCCTCTTCTTGAGTTTGGCGGGCTCTAGATTCATCTTAGTGAAAACTTTATTTTAGCGATGTTGATTTGACTATAAACCTCTAAAAATACCACTAAAGCCTTCGCCAGATACTACACTGGGTTATTATATTACTGATATTCAGTAAACCAACGTCGAGATTGAAAGAAGCCATGAATACATATTTGAAAGCAAGGGTTTACGTGCAAAAAATGACGCTAAGACCTAGAAATCCAAGTACACGCTATAATGGAGGTGAAGATGACCAGAAAGATTGGTAAATTCGATTCAAATATGTATAATCTCTTAGTAGATCTGTTGATTAATCAACATTAATGAAAATCATGTCCATCAATTAGCATTAATCAAAATCTTACCAACTGCAGGAAAATTATACGGAAAAATTTGAAGTATGTTTTCAAATTGACAACTTCATAAATTAATTGAACTTCATTGCAAACAGGTTTATTTTACTTTCACATGTATGTTAACCGTAAAAAAATGCAGATACGTCCATACTAGCGTCAAATTTAACCTATGATGAGATGGATAACTATATTGTTGTTGCAGTAGAGATGGAAAATGAGAAATAGGTGTAGAGATGGAGTGGGGCAAATAGACATAGAGAAGGGAAAAATGAGAAGTGATTTTGAAGGGGTTATTGGGAGCAATTGTTGGTGATGCTTGATTGATTTCCCAGGGTTTGGACAACATCAAAGAGAAGAGAAAATGCATGCACTCCATCTTCCTTCTCTTTTTCATATGTGTCCACAATGTTCCTACCTTAGAATAAAATTACAAATCAAATATGTGAAATTCCCTTGATTAGCCCTAGTTGAGACTATTGAATTCATAGTATTGGTAATATCAAGCACATAAATCTTAAGAACTAGACTCTTTAGAGATAAGATGTTGGGAATGTGAGGAAGAAGGTGGTTTTTTAGTTCTAGTAGTCATAGTAGGTTTTGTTGGTATTCGTGTTCAACATCCCCCGCGAGTTTAAAAGTATGGGTTAACCTTCTTTCATGGGTCTTAAATTTGGTGATTGTATCAAGGACTGACTCCTACATGTTTTGGTCTAATGAAAATTGTGCACCAACAAATAGTATAAGAGATATTGGTCTCTAGTTCAAAACTCACCTGGGTAATGCTAGGGGGAAGTTTGTGGCATTTGCATCTAGCACTCCCCATGAGTTTAGCGAAATCGGTTAAACCCCTCTTGTGGATCTCAACTTTGGTGATTGCAATAGATATTAACGCTTGATTTGGTCTAACAACAATTGGTAATTATGCTCCATTAGGATCTCCATTAATTATGTTAACAAATAGAGTGGCATTCGAGCTTACTTATTATGCTAAGGATCTAGACTGGTAATTTCATGGTGTTATAGAAAAAGTTCCAACTCTTTCTTATTGGCCATTGTGGACATATGATATTGAGTGAAAAATTGGTTTATATTATTGAGAGATTACAGAGGCAATTATCCATTTAATGTTAAATCCCCTATTGCCCCATATAATATGTTCCCACAATGGTGGTTCAATGAAGTATATTGGTAAGTGCTCTCTCGATTTCTATAGTAATTCTATGTTTCCAATGAGCAACAAAACCGAAGGGGGACGATATTTCAATAGAAACACATAATAAAATTAAACTTGTTGGAATCATATGATATCTTATCCTCTCTCAACTAGGGAGGTCTAGGATGCATCTACAATTCCAAATAGTTTATTATCCCATACACCTCTCTCTATTATAAACCCCTTTAGCTAACTAGTAGAGTTAGCATAAACATTGTGATGGAAATTAAATGCTTCAAGTTTTAGCAATAGAAGGTTTCTCACATATAGGGTTGTGTATCATGTAAATTGTTTTTGCACTTGGATGTATTTTTGTTTACTTTGTATTTTACAGTTGTGAAAGTTGTAAACAGTTGTTGCTACTAAAAGATGGGTACTTGCGTGTCCTACGAGTGGGAAGACATTATAGGAAATTTGAGGTCTAAAATGGGATTCCTAAGGAAAATAATAAAACAATAGTTAAAATAATAAAGCAATAGTTATTAATTTTCGAGGAAGAATGAAAAAACTACTTTTTGTGTTTGTATTTTCGACATATCTCCCCGTATTTTTACTCAAATTCTGAGAAGGAGAGCTCGTTGTATGTGAAATTTAATTCCTCATCCAACGATTACCCACACTTCATACTTTTGACGGACCCCGCTTCCCCAAAAACAAGAAATACCTGAAAAAATGTGATGATGACATCATCATCACGTTTTTTCAGGTATTTCTTGTTTTTGGGGCAGCGGGGTCCGTCAAAAGTATGCAGTGTGGGTACTCCTTGGATGCAGAATTAAATTCCGCATCCAACGAGCTCTCCCGCTTGAAATTTGAGTAAAAACACAGGGATATATGTCTCGAAAATACGAACCAAAAAAGTCATTTTCTTTTATGACAAATATGTCAATTCAACCATTATAGTTGACACATTTTATTGAAATTCTATTGGTTCTTCAATTCCCGCTCACAAAATTTATTGTTGGCGCGTTTTCTTATAAGGCTCATTTTAGACCCCAATTTTCCTCTAATTTGAAAGAGAGTTATTAAAGTAAGGAGAAGATCTTTAAAAGAAAGCATACGATCCACCATAATAGTGTTGGGAAGAAGAAATACTACATGTGGGAGTTATTAAAGTAAGGAGAAGATCGTTAAAAGAAAGCATACGATCCACCATAATAGTGTTGGGAAGAAGAAATACTACATGTTCTTAAGGGACATAGGTGCACCATGATAACAAGTGGTTTATTAGGATATGTATTTTATTAAATGTTATATCACTAAAGTTGTATTTAAGAACCATGTTTGAAATACAACTCCAATTTATACTTTCAATTATAATTAGTCAATGAATATATAACTCCAGCATCGACTTTATGTTAAGTATAAGTATAAAATGGGGAGCTTATCCATATGCATAAGCAAGCGTATCTAATATAATGATAATGATTTTTTATTTTGATAATACTAATATAGGTTTATATCAAAACAAAATTTATCAAGTACTAAGAGGATCCATTTTTTTTGTAGGTGTATTTTTTTTAATGCTATAAAATTTTGAGATAAAAAATTACATCTCAAGGAATTTGGTCCTTCTCCGTGCTTGATAGATCCGGGTTTAAGATGGATTATGTTGCTTTTAATTATTTTAGCTTTTATATAAAATTTAAAATTAACTAGAAATATGTTGTTGCATAGAGTTATATAATGTTTTGTTGTTTCCACATTAGTGCTACCCACATTCACGTGACAACATCTCATACATACTGAGTTGTATAGCACCTCTCTACTCTCGGTTCAAATATTCAGGCCTAATTTTTCCATCATGTTTCTCAATATCTTAACAGACCATCAAACCTTTTCTATGATTAACAAGATGCTTGATTCAAACTCTTTAGAAGTCCCAATACCATCTAACATCGTACATTTAGAACATGTTGATAGATTGTAAGGTCAACATTTGATTGTGTTTGTTCATAGATGTCATAACATAGTACTGATGACAATAATTTACTAATTCTATGCATTTTGTCAGGCATCTTTCGAATAATCAACTCAATGGTTCTATACATGACTAATATGGGATGAAATACATTTAATGCATGCAAGTAGAAGGTTTTTATATGGGGATTCTTCATCTCTCCTCCACTCTTTCGAAATGCAGGAGTAGAGATGTTATTGTCCATTTGAATTTCATTTTTTTTCACTCCATCAACATTTAACATGACACGAGAAGGGGTCTTCTCCCTAGATTTCTCAATTGTGGATAAGACTCTATCACTTTTGAAAACACCAAGATATTGTTAATTGAATAATAGGTTTCAATTCTTTCTACTCATCAACTACAACTATTTTCCCTTCTAAATATTCCTATCAAGTTCTAGAATTGCCTAAAATGTTGCCTCATTGCTTTCTACTCATCAACTACAACTATTTTCCCTTCTAAATATTCCTATCAAGTTCTAGAATTGTCTAAAATGTTGCCTCACAGTATCTTTATTTTTTTAGGCTTCAATCTTGTAGTTTCCAAATGACATTCGAAAATAATATTATCTGCAATAACATCAACACTTGATTATAAAGCTCTGAATATAGATGCATCACTTAGTTCTTTTGATGCAAAATTCAACTCTACAACCACTTGAATCTTGGCCTTTTTCGAAGTTAAAATAATAATTCCTTGTAGTGGAGGGTTATTTACTATACACGTAAGTGTTGTATTTTCATTTCTCTTTGAGAGGAAAGAATTAGAAAAATCATCCTTCTCTTTTCTATTTTGACCTTTCAAATCAAAATTTTAATTGTATAATTGTTATGAGAAGGTATTTCAGAACTTTCACCTGCACCACTAGCACAATAAGAGACACATTTATTACATCCAACCCCAAAGTCTAGTATTCAACAGTGATTCAACACAAGTAGGTCATTATCTATATGGTTGAAGGCAACTTTTGTAGGTAATTATTAGATAGAAGGCACTTTCTAGTTTTGTATTAAGAGATCCATGATACATTTATCTTTAAAGTTTATTGTAGCTATGGTTATGTTGTTAGTGCTTACATCATTTCTTTTCAATACACCCTTATATCTTGTGGATTTGTAATAAACCCTTTTTTTAATGGATGACCTCATCCATATCAACCAAGTCAATTACGAGAGAAGGATAATCAACGTTGGCAATATGTACTAAAGTTGTAATCATGGAAAAATTCTTCTTCTTATCCACCTAATACAACCAACAAAAATCAAGGAACCATGTTTGGCTTATTAACGTGTACACAAGATTCCTAGTATGTGGATTGGATTGTAGTAATCATTTCCCAAGTGTTATAATATATCTATTCGACTGCCCCGGGGAAGCAACTGACTACTACGCCAAGGGAAAGGAATATTTTCAACTGAAATAAGGAACAACTATAGAGCTATGCATATTGAGGTTTGGATTTACCTACTTATACATAATGAGGCCTTCCATTTTTCATGCATGGTTGAAAATGTTCATATTTGGTTTCAACAGAAATTACAAATAATGCAAACATATATGGGATAATTTTACAATGATTTCATGGATTAGACATCTTGGTTGCAATTAGTTTGAATTCAATGCACTGGTAGTGTAGAGAGAGGGTTTCTATGTCTTAAATTGAAGACAATGAGTTGAGATATAATAGTTTAGTCCTATATTGTTTCAATTAGATCCTACAATTTCATTATTGTTTATTTCTATATAATAAACATTTAAACTGCTTGTTAGTTGATTTGTATGCTAAACCCTGTTACATTTAATTATCAAACCGGGGGTACATAAACTTATGAATTGCAATCACTATTTGTGCAGAATTAGTCTCCTTTTAAAATACTATGCTAAATTGTCACACACTCAAATACACTAATGTATTCAAACAATTCCAAAGCAATTACATAATTTAATCCGATATGAGACTGGTTACTCTGAATCAATAATGATTATGACTAGTATTTGTTGAAATGTAGGTCACAACAATCATTCCATAGCTAATTAATTGTTATGAAAGATGATTTGCTCCAGATCATTTGATTTGATTGATTATAGCTAGTGTTCTAAGAAGAATGTATATCTTGCAATGAAAAGTAAACACCCAAATACAAAAAAACACTTGAAACATTTGAAAGTTTAGTCTCCTATGACTAATTACTATGAATCAACAATGTATTTTACACTATGTATTATGATCAATGATCACTCTATTGTAACGAATACTTTGTCTTGATCATACACATTGATTCTTCAAGATTTATATTCAAGGAAGACCACACACTCTGCAAGTAAATACTCCACGAAACAAATATTAACATTAACATATCTATAGGAAACATAGAGTATAAAAATACTCCACACTGTAAACATTAACATTCTAATAAGATCTAACTACTATACAAAGAACTATAAAAGTAGCATTGCTTTTGAGGAAAGGGGGCGCTCCTTTCTTAGAAGTAAGCTAAAATTATGTACTTAAGCGCTCCTGAGTTAACGCATAGCAAATATGAAGAATAATGGATTTTCCATTAACTCCTGGAAGATTTACAAAGTATCTATCACAAACTTGTATCATTCTATCCTCCCTTGAGATATCTCCCATTCATCCATTTATAATTATCATAGAGTTCAAAAGAGGAATTCAGATATCATATCCTTTGTTTCCAAATGAGTGTCATGTCCCAAATTTTTCATTGGGTCACAATGGACTAATCACATTTTCCATATTCATGAGAGTTTGTCAAACGGTCAAATAATTGCCAAGGAGGAAAATTACTAGTTTCCTAGGTTGGGGGTGGAAGCTTTGGGATTTGGAATAAGGGGGACAATAAATGATGTTTGAAAAGTATAATTGCATAAATATTTAATAAAGGAGCTAAATAAATAAATACAAGGGAAAAACAAAGTGGTAATTGATCATGAAGACACATGGAGGATGTGGGACCCACACAAGCTAGATTTTCTATGCCACATAGCATCCTCCTCTTGTCATTTCGAAGCCATAAGAAGCCCAAGGGTATTGGGATGAGTTGGAAGGTCAATATAATTGGCATGAATCAATTAAGGTCGAATTGGAGTGGAAGAGTAACTCCCATGGAAGAGGAAGAGGAAATTTGGAGCTAGTGATACATTTGGACTAGATTCCCTAGCTCTATGGCAATAATGATGAAGATGCTAAGGAACCTATGACAGAAATCAGATATGAAGGCTGAAATCTGAAATATATGACATGTAAAGGCTAAAAATATCTCCAATAGGGCGCTCAAGGGATTTAGGGGAGATAATATGCTTCCACATGTGATTTGGTGGAAGTGGGAGACTAGGAATTGTTGTACAAGTGGCAATCTTTGGAATCTCTTCCCAAATAGAGTTGGAATGCATATATTGGAAGGAATTCGACCCATAGAAATATTGGAAACTTTATAAATGTTAAGAAAAAATAATTAAGGAAGCTTTTGATCATTTGAGAAATTTGCATTTGTGAAGAGAGAGAGCTAGTGGATGACTAGTTTCTTGCCTTAGCCAATTTCGAGGGTGAAAGATTCCCATCCAAGTTGGTGTGTGGAAAGGACATTCAGGTATTTCATGGAGATTTAACAAATTCATAAGTTACAGGTGCAATCCAGAGGGAAGCTCATGGACACTTGAAGATTATCTTGTTCTTTCATCTATTCCAAGTTTTCTCATCATATTCTTGCTCTATGGATTGAGGCACACTTGGTGATATATTAATATCTTTGGGGGAGATTATAATGCCCCATTATTTTATGTTCTTATTTAAATGATATGTCATTCAATTTCATAATACTCTCAGGTCGAAATACCAAAATATTTCATGTAAAAATGTTAAACAATGAAGAAACAGTGCCATTTCCCCACTACCTTGTTGTGAACCAATGTAATGTTGATGGATTCGAATGGATAAGTAAAATACCGAGGGTTTATGGATGAATGGACTGTTATTTATGTATTTTATTATTTTAATGTTCAGTACAAAAGCATTTGGAGTCATTTTGTTGAGTTTCATAGCATTTGGAGAAGATTGGCTATCATTTCCCCCAAGGTTGAAACTAGTCTTTTTGCATATGATTTAAGAGAGTTATATCAGACATTAAAAGTTGAATGGTGATGAATATGAGTTCATGTTGATTTAATTTATATTTACCCTTATTCCATTCATAATTTCGAGTTGGATTTAGTGCATTTGGAAAGTTATTTTCAACATCTACCCCTAGAGGATTTGAACCACAAGTTGCTCGTAAAACTCCATACATTGAACAGATTGAAAACGTGAGTTGTAGAAGTAATTTGATGGTTGAAAGACACCTATAAAAACAATTTTTATTTATTAACATCATTCATACACTTTCTGGTACATTTTGAGAGCATTTGGATCTATTTGGATCCATCTACGATTGGGGGTTTGAGCCTCAAAATTACTAATAAATCCCCTGAGTTATCTTGGATACCTATTCGACCCCAAAGACACATATAATGCTGAAAATGTAATTTAATTAATGTATTATAAAATATCCAAGTCTCATAACAATAATTAGTTGAGGTTGTACAGTTTTTGGAAGAGATTTGTTCTAGGACCTAAGGGGGATTTCCACCTCCCAAACTGACTAGTCTTGTCCCGAAATTTCTTCCCTTGCAAATTGCAGGCCATGTTTGGGTATATAAATTGATTACATGTCTTATATATGTGTTAATGTGTTCCATCACCCCTCATTACCTTCCTCACCAAGTTTGAAAGTAATTGGAGGAGTTTGGAATTAGTTGTATTCATATACCTAGAGTTGAAACATGGTGAATTATAGTGGTATTAGATCATGGTCTTGGAACCTTTTTTTTTCCAAAGGAAAAAAATATGTTTGTATTGATCATGTAAAATATAAACATACATAGTATGTTCTGTCTCTACCTTTCAGCAAAATTACATCTAAAAAAACTGTTTCTGAGAATATCAACATACAGAGTATGTTCTGTCTCTTCCTTTTAGCAGAATTACATCAAAAATGATATCATCAAACTGATGCTCTATATTCTTCTATGCAGTAGAGAAGAGAGAGAAAAACTGTGTTTTGACCCGTTTACTGGAGACTTTTGAGGATTTTCTTGTGATGTGCGCATATTTCCTTTGCCTTTGTTGTTGACAAAAATTCTTCAAGAAGAGCTTTTAAGCTGTTTTTTGACAAAATCATGCTGAAGGTGTTAAAACAAAGCATGAATCAAGTTAAGAGCTTACCATCCCAGCCGAGGGATCAATGCAGGGTCTATGAAAAAATTCATATACCTCCGCATCTCTTGAGTCCAAAAACTCCATGTGCCTAGCTCCATGTTCAGTCCTTCTTTGGAAAGCCTGTCAGCTTCGACATTCCTTTCCATGTAGACATGTTGGCATGTGATAGTATCAAAGTTTGCAAGAAGTCTGTTAACTTCTTCATATAGTGCAGTTAGAGTGATATTCCTGCATTTCTGAACTTTGTTAATCCAATTTAGAATTACAAGTGAGTCTCCAAATATTTGTATTTTTCTACAGTTTCTTTCAATAGCAACACACAGGAGAAGCTCCAGGGCCATTAGTTCTGCAAAGTTGTTTGTTCCTCTACCCAGGCCCATCTAAATTTTAAAGTGATGAGAAGGACTAAGAAAAAGGATGGCTCCTTTCCCACATTTATTATCTTATGAGGCACCATCAAAATAAGCTCAGGGGATGGTTTTGTCTATTAATTCTTCTGTAATGATCCTCGGGGCTGGGAGATATTTTGTTTTTGGGAAGTAGGAAAGGATATCTAGGCCCTATTTTGCTACATCTTCCAGAGAGGATGTTATTTCTAGAAAGGTAGCTTTGTTTTGAGCTAGCCAAATTCCCGAGATATGAAGGAGAGGAAGGGCCTTGATCTGAGCATTTAGGGGATTTGAGGTCTAGGATTTCCAAGCTTCTTCCATCGTGGGGTTTTCCCAATTAAAACCCAGGGATGTCAAGGTTTGAGAATGCATCCATACCTGTTTGGAAAAATTACAATTTAGGAATAGGTGGGTTGGGATTTCTTCATTGTCTTTGCAAAGGGAACACCATCCAGGGTCAACCATAGATTTTTTTTTAAGGTTATCCCAAGTTGGGATTCTGTTGGCAATAGTACACCACATAAATATTCTTGCTTTCAGCAGACATTTTAAATTCCAAATTCCAAGATGCCACCATTTTGGGTCATTCTGGAAGTGTTGAGAGCAGAGCTGGTGGTAGCCTGTTTTTGGGGTGTACTGACCATGTTTTGCATGTTCCCAGACCAATTCATCTTCTGAGTTTGTGAGTCAGATGTGGGAGGATTGTAGAGTAGAAATATATCAATTCCAATCCCTTGACCAAAGCTCTGGAAGCTCGATATCCTGACTGCCCAACCATCCTTGATTCCAAAAGTTTTTCGAGGCCAGATCTGCAATTTGATTTAGATGGCAGAGCCCTTTTTGTTGTAGCAAGAGAACTAGCTGATATGGAAGCATATGAATTTGTTGACTTCCTGGCTAGGGTTCTACTCCAATTCTAACACTTGCTTCATTTCCCACTTTCCATACCAGCTCCCCCAGAATGAGAGGGAAATCATTGCACATAGCTTTCCAAATGATCGAACCATTTGTAGCAATATTAATGAAATCTGAATCTCTGATCCAGTCTAGGAGAGGGGTCGGTGCAATGTATTTGTGGATGATTACATATGTTCATAGGATGTGGGTTGAGATGAGTCTCCAACCCACTTTTGTAGCCAAATATTTGGCAAATAGAAAGGGGTTTTTGAGACCCCAGCCTCCCAAATCCTTGGGTCTAGCAATTTGGTCCCATTTTACCCATGAAAGAACTCGTTGTTCCTTATTTCCTGTTAAGAGGAATTTTGAACAGATTTGCCTGGTTTTTTTCCAAAATTGACTTTGGGATCCAAGCTAATGCCACCCAATAGACTGGTATGGCTTCAAGGACCGATTTAACCAGTATCAATCTTCCTGCTCTTGAAAGCCATCTATTGCACCAAGTGTTGACTCTGACTTCAAGTTTTTCTAGAAGCCAGTTCGAGTCCTCCTTCCTATAGCTGTTTGGATTTAGTCTGAAGCCCAGATATTTAATGCCATCATCTAGGGAGAAATGTGAGAAGGGAAAAAGTTCTAGCAAAGTTTCCACTACCTCTTCTTCTAGGTTGAAAGTTGTGATTGTGGATTTTTGGGCATTTATTTTCATTCCTGTTGCTTTACAAAAGAGGGTCAAGATTTCTGATAGCCTCTCTTCTTCCATGAGAGATGTTATATTTTTAACATTAATCTAGCATATAATTAAGATCTTTAACTGAGAGAACAACAAACACATAAATTAAACACAAGAGACAATGAACACAATGTTTTTCCTCGGGGAAACCATAAATGGAGAAAACCCTGCAACTTCCTCAGAGATAGAATTAGCACCAAAGTGAAACCCAAAAACAGTAAGATGATTTCCCGACGGCAGTAAGCTCTCTTCCTTGCCCTAGTGTCTTTCTCTTCCTTATCTATGCGCTACAACTGAGTGTGGATGAGTGTATGATAAATAGAGAGGTCACCTCTCTATTTATACTAATTCTCGTCATGACTAAAACCCTACTAGGGCCGACCTCTCTAGGAGAGTCTAATAACCCTAGTGCCCCAGAACTGTGGGGACTTTAACCCTTAGACAATAGGAGGGTTACCCACAATGACTTGACATGACTTGCTTACATTATAGATCTTCCCGATAGGAACATCGGTGCATGAAATGACATAAGTACATCCCGGAATAAACATCGGGTTACAATAGATAAGAAATATAAGTGAATACATTCCGAAGTTACAATTACAATAACAAGAGAGCCATTGCAAAATATGAGAATTTCATCTACGAACAGAAGATGAGTAATGTTTAGATTGGTAGCCACCTTAATTCCTTCAAAAAGGCCTCTTCTTTTTTCATCTAGTAGAGTTCTTCTTAGACCCTCTGCAACTAGCAGGAAAAGAAGGGGGGAGAGAGGGAAACCCTAATGAAGTCCTCTTTTAGAATGAAAGAAATGGGAGGCTGCTCCATTAATGAGCACATCAAAGGAGGATGTTGAGATGCAAGCAAAAATCCATTTTATGAAGGTATAGTTGAATCACAGGTGAGTAAGGAGCAATCTAAGATAAATCTAACTGACCCTGTAAAAGGATTTGGAGAGATCGATTTTTAGGATTGCCCCTTTTTTCTTTTTGGTTTCTGCACTATGGAGTCCTTCTTGAGCTACCCCAATGGCTTCGTGAATTTGTCTATCTTCCAGAAAGCTAAACTGTTCCTTTGAAATGATTTTTGAGAGTACCTTTTTGATTTTTTGAGCAATTATCTTTGTGACCACTTTGTAAGTTATGTTGCACAGGGAGATGGGCCTATAATCCTCCAGAATTTTTGGGTTATTGTTCTTTGGAATGAGAGATAAAAAGATTGAGTTCAGTGGAGGGTGAAGAATTCTATTCATCCTTGTTTCTTCCACCAACTTCAGAAGGTCAGGACCAATGATGTCGTAAGCAACCAGGAAAAATTCCACCATCCACCCATATGGACCTGGGATTTTGTCCTTTTGGAAGCTGTGCAAAGTGGATTTCAGCTCTTCTTCTGAGACTTCCTCCATCATATCTGAATTATCCTCCTCAGTGATACTTTCAGGGAAGTATTGTGAGAGTTGGATTACCTCAGCTATGGTTGCTTGCTGATATTTTTTAAACATATTCTCAAAGTATTCCTTTCCTGTCTCAGGAAGCTCTTCAAAAGAAGAGGCTATCTCATTATTGTCCTTCCTTAGCTCCCAAATTGTGTTTCGTTGTTTTCTTCCTTTGGTGAAAGCTTGGAAGAATTTTTTGTTGTCATCACCACATTCCATCTAGACAGATCTTCTTTTTAACCTCAATACCTCTTCCCTCTCCTTTAGAATTTTGTTTTTGTTGGATTCCATAGAGATCAACCATTCCTTGTCTTTGAGGGTGAGAAAACCACCTCCATTAGTGTTTTGTAGGCCTTCTAGTTTTGCCTCTATCTGGTTGTTTGCTTGATCATCCAGGGTCTTTTTATTTTGAGCCCATTCCTTAAGAAGCTTTTTTATTCTGAGCATATTTTGAGTGAAATGGATGACAGCCCTTGTGCCTCCTTCTGCTTGAAAGGGTATCCAGTTATTCTGGATAAGCTAAATGACCTCCTCATTCTTAAGCCAGGCAGAGCATAGCTTGAAGGGGCTAGCTGGATTCCTTGGGTTTTTTTTGAATTTCCAAGCAAATAGGAAGGTGGTCTGAATCTGCTCTTGAGTCCACCCTTTGTTTGAACATCAAATCCTTCTCTAATAGATTTTATACCAGCATGAATCTATCTATCCTATTTTCAATCATGTCTTCCCCCACCCTTCTATTTTTCCAAGAGGGTTTGACTTTTTTAGGGTCTATATCGACCATATTTAGGTTTTGGAGGAGGTTGCTGAAGAAGGAGGTTAAAGGGTCTATTCTTGCCTTTGGGCCCCAAATTTCATGAGCCCCAAGAGTAAAGTTTAGATCTCCTCCAATGATCAGGTTTTCCTTGCTCATAATGTTGGAACTTTTTAAGGACTCCCAAAACTCCAATTTGTTATTGTAAGGCCCATAAATATTCAGTATATTCAGAGTTATGTTGGCCTCAACCCAGCTAATCTGAATTCCTAAGCCCTTGGGTGCTCCCTAGGAATTTGTGCATCGTAAATTAGTTGGGTTCCATCAAATTCCTAGCCCACCTGAGTGTCCTCTTGCACTCTAAGCTATGATAGTGTAAAAGGGAGAAATTGTAGACAATATATTTGAAACTTCCAGTTCTGACCCTAGGGTTTCTTGAAGGAGGACAACATCCCATTTATGAACCGTAAGCATCCTCTTGATGGAAATTTTTTTTTGGGTACTTTCCATATCCCTGCAGTTGAGGGAGAGAAGCTTCATTTTGGGGCCCCTTCTGGGGCTTGTATTATTCTAAGTTCCCTAAAGAGGGTTTGTTGCCTTCCATTTGCTTGATCCTTGAGTGCCTTATGCTGTGCCGCTGAGAGATGTGAGGCTCTTCCCCTTCCTCTTACCTTTGAAGGGAATGTGGGGTTTGTGCCAAGTCCCTGAATTTGGGATTTTGGGTTCATTAAGACAATAATATCTCTTGATCTAATGTGAAAATAGATTGAGTATGTTGAGGGAGAAGCCTGGTGGTCTGGGAGAGGAGATGATGAGGGAGCCATCCAAGGAATTGTAGGGCTGGAGTGCATGGGAGAGGAGTGTATGAGGGTACGTGTGGAGGGGGGGAAGGAAGAAAAACAAAGGTATGTGGGTGGAGAATCAGTTAGTTTTAAATCATTTAATTGATTATTCACCAATGCAGATGGAAGCATATCAGTAGTGTTCTGAGGCTCGTTCTATGGCTCGATCTGACTTGGAGGATTGAGCTTGGGGGAGAGGGTAGAAGTTTCCATCTCCTCATCCTATGCTATAGGCTGGCCTAATGCCTCTTCCACAACCTGGCCAGTTTCCTTTTCTTGTTCTTCCACAGTCGCTTTCGGTGTTGGAACCCTAGCTTCCTACGAAGTCCATATTTTGTTGAATGATACTAATGGCAGGGTTTTTGGGCATTCCTTGGCAAGTTTCCCTGTTTCATGACATTTGTGGCATCTGAATGGGAGTCCTTCATAATCCAGTAGTTGTTTCCTTATCTTGGGAACCCAAATCAAGTTTATATGATCCCTGAGACTGTTTTGAATATTCAATGATACAAGAATTCTTGCTACCTTCTTTCTCTTTGTTTGCAAGAAGGAAATATCTACCTCAATGAAGGTTCCCGGGTCCCTGCCTATGCCCCTTAGAGAGGTTTTATTCTAGAATTCCCATGAAAGTCCCGAAAAATGTACCCACACTGGGATGGTGTCCAGTCTTTAAGTATCCGCATCGAAGAGTGGGGACCATTTTTTCAGCTTGAAAGGGGTCGTGCCAAATTTCTAGACCTACCTAAGAACAAACTATGAATCATCTTTGTAGTTGAAATGAAATCCAAACCAACCCTTTGCTAATAGGGTGATTTCTGGTTCATTGCCCTGTAGTCCTGTCCAATTCCTTCAGACCCAACTTCCCATTTCCTTTTGGGTTGGGTTTCAGCCTCTAATTTTCCCAACTAGGGAAACATCCTCCCTATATTTTGCTTCTTCAATTGAAATATCTACCCCACAAACTAGATTCAAAGGTTCGGTGCTAGGATTAGGCATTTGTTCTTTCGCTTCTTGTTACCTGATCTTCCGCCCTCAAATATTTAACCCGTCGAGCCTGTCCTTATGTCTTCATCACTTTTTCCTCTTTATGGGTGTGGTGAGGGTTCACTTAAGATCCCAGGCTATAACAAAGAGGAGATGAAACCCTCTGGGCTATGCGCGGTCTCTAGAGTAACCAAGGGGGCTTGTTCTCCCCAGATTTGCAGAGTTAACTATTGTTTTGCGTTGAGGAGGTTGAGCTCGCTTAGGAATCCTCAATCAAGCTGGGTCGCCAAAGTTGGGGGAAATGGAAAGAAAGGTTCGCTGTGATTACAACGTTCATTGACTACAGTAAGGGGCCTATACCAGCTGGGAAGAGAGTGTATGGAAAGCCTCTAAGAGAGGGATCAAGTGCCCTGATTGCTAACTGCCCCGAAAAACCATCTTCGTCACCACAAGGCAATCATTCCTCAGAAACCATATATTTTCTTCCAGCTGGAAGATGCTCCAACCTATCCAAAATAGTTACTGGAGAGGTGACACCAGAGAGTTCTGGTGAGGAAAAGATGGAGAAACCCTGCCACGGGTCCTCCGTAAAATCTAGCAATTCCTCGTCCTCGTTAAAATCTCCGCTAGGATCCATGCTGACGAAGACAGTTTAGCAATAAATATGAAAATGTAAAAATAAAAAATGTCCTCTCCCCTTGTTAAAACCACTAGAGGCCCCTAATTATCCCACGAGGGCTCTGTTTAGACCCGCATCCTCTTGCCACGGAAAACCGCAGACCCCTCCAAGCTTGCTTCCCAATGCACTTCCATGATCTTGGAACCTGTGCATTAAGACCATAAATTAAATAAAAAGTTGCAGACATGTCTTGGCTTCACAATAGACCCACTATGCCTACTTTCCCTCCTCCCCAACCAACGAAATAAGAAATTACAACCATAGATATTGAAGCATGCTTCCTGGAGTATCGAACTTTGAGAGGGGATATTAATGAAAGGTATTCTTTCCAAGAATATCTTGTCAAGTATGAATTTAGGAAAAATAAGAAAAATGTGAACTCATTAAAGAAAAATAAGCCTAATTGTGAAAAGAGCAAAGATTTATTTTACCCTATAAAGGAGGAAGTTATAAACACTTCTACGGATATCATGTGGAACGTGTGGAATAAATTTCAGTCTAAAAAGGATGAAAAGAGCATAGATGCACAATTACAGAAAGAAACAGAGAATCATGAAGGGGAGCTTGAATTACCTCAATGTGATTGCAGAAAAGAACATAAAGAGGAAAATGAATACAAGCACACAGTCCTTACTGATGGGGGTTGTGAAAATCTAAGAGAATCTATTGATGGATCATTGAACTATGAAAGAGTACCTACTGATGGGTGCTCACAACTCTATGTTGGTGACATAGAGATCAAATTTCAAAATGTTGTTGCAAGCTAAATTTCTAATAAGCATGAAGATGAATACCTTGTGATAGATAATGAAGAACCAAGATCACCTTCCCCATCACCACTTGAGCTTCAAGAAGTTGATCAAATCAAGCATAAAGAAGAAGAGGAGGTTCGGTCTCATGAACCATCCTTCATTGAAGGGTCTTTGAAGATGAGTCAAAGGGATATCCAAGAGTACCTTAGCATACTCCATGACACTCAATAATTAGTGTCAAATTCTTGTTAGAGAGATCCTTCATTGGAGGAAACATCCTTCCTTGAATACATGGAGAAGATTCAAAGAGAAATGTGCCACATCAAAGGTAATTTCATGTCTTTGATTTTTGATAGAAATCGTTTGTTTGAGATTAATGAATTGTTATAGGATGCATACTTGAAGAATAATGAAGATAATCATAAGCTCACAATTCAAAATGAGCAAATTCTTGAATTGTTGCAAGATACTTGTTTTTCCTCCTATGTTTCAGATTATCAAATGGTAGATTGTTTGGAGGATTTTCATCACATGGTGGATCATGAGAAATGTGGAAATTTGAATGTGCTTGATGTGTTTGAAGATGAAATTGAAGAGATACAAACACTTGATGTGGTGGAAGAGGAACTTGAATTGTCTCTTGATGAAGGCTATGCAATTTTTAAAGAAGAGCATGATTAATCTACATTGGAACCAATCCATGACAAAGGTTTCACACTTTTGAAGGAGATGCATGATACTACCCATATGGATCCTTCCCATGATGAAAATTCTGCAATTTTTGATCATTTGGGTGAGTTAGTTCATTCTCCTACATCCTACGATTCCATGTTTTGCAGCATTAGTCTCAATGAAGTATGGGTGAAAGGGTTCTTTTTGATGGTGCCACATGAGGAGTATGGAACTCCTAGATTTAATTTTTATGATGACATGGTTGGAGCACGTTTTTATTCACACTTGCAGCAGCATCCTTTGTTACTTTATGATGATGCACATCTACATGGATGCACCTATGATATGCATTTGAGTCACTTGAAAACTCATGGTTTTTCTTGCTCAACACTTGGCTCATTTGATGTTGGAGGAACTTCATCCAACACTGGGGTGAATAGATTTATGATTGGAGAAAATTTTTGTTTCCAGCCACATACTTTTATATATATTTATGATTCTCTCATTCATGGATGTATGGATGATACTTCTTTGAGTCATTTGAAGTATCCTTGTTTTTTTGCTCATTATTTGATTCAGATTTGAGTGGAGATTCTTCAATGAAAGAATACATGGATGAATATTTTGATGCATATCAAATCATTTTGCAGAAGAATTATAGGACATGGGATCCTCACTCATGTCATTGGAGCAGATTTGATTGGTCACTTGAATCTTGTATGCACTTGGAAAATGGTGGTCTACTTACTCGGAGGTATAAGGACTTTCATGATTTTTTGATGAGGCGCCTCCTTGATGTACATTTTTATTATGTTGTTATGTACTTTGATGATATATATTATGTACTCATGATGTTTGGAAGAATGCATACAAGAAAATGGGATCCTAGAATTCTCTTTCATAATGGTATGGGTTGGAGAGCACTCTTAATTGTTGGAGTGCAAGACAAGCAATGGGACCCTGGGATAGTTTTTAGTCCCATTGATTTCATTTTTTTTGGGAAACAAGAAGTATGGGAGATGGATTAGCCAATTAATAAAGTGATTTTAATCAGAGTAGTGCAGCAGCAAGAATGGTGTTTCCTCTCTTAAATCTTCATGGAATTTCAGAGACTCAAAGTTGGGAAACTCAGTGGCAACATCAAAGAATCATATAGAAAGCAGGTTCTTCAACACCCATGTTTGAAATTTCTTGAGGACAAGAAATATTGGGAAGGGAGTATTTCTCATGTCCCAAATTTTACATTGGGTCACAATGTCCTAATCACATTTTGCATATTCATTAGAGTTTGTCAAATTGATGCTAAGGGTCAAATAATTGCCAAGGAGGAAAATTACTAGTTTCCTAGGTTGGGGGTGGAAGCTTTGGGATTTGGAATAAGGGGGAATATAAATGATGTTTGAACATTTATAATGGAATAAATATTTAATAATGGACGTAATTAAATAAATACAAGGGAAAATAAAAGTGGCAATTGATTATGAAGACACATGGAGGATGCGGGGCCCACACATGCTAGATTTTCTATGCTACATGGCATCCTCCTCTTGTCATTTCGAATCCATAAGAAACCCAAGGGTATTGGGATGATTTAGAAGGTAAATATAATATGCATGAATCAATTAAGGTTGAATTGGAGTGGAATATTAATTCCCATGGAAGAGGAAGAGGCATTTTGGAGCTAATGAGACACTTGGACTAGATTCCCTAGCTCTATGACAACAATGATGAAGATTCTATGACACCTATGACAAAAATCAGATATGAAGGCTGAAATATGACATATATGACATGTCAGGGCTAAAAATAGCTCCAATATGGCGCTCAAGGGAGTTAGGGTAGCTAATATGCTCCCACATGTGATTTGGTGGAAGTGGGAGACTAGGAATTGTTGTACAAGTGGCATTCTTTGGAATCTCTTCCCAACTAGAGTTGGAATGCATATATTGGAAGGAATTAGACACATAGATATCTTGGAAACTTTATAAATGTCAAGAAAAAATAATGAAGGAAACTTTTTATCATTTGATAAATTTGCATTTGTGAAGAGAGAGAGAGCTAGTGGGTGACTAGTTTCTTGCCTTAGCCAATTTCGAGGGTGAAAGATTCCAATCCAAGTTGGTGTGTGGAAAGGAAATTTAGGTATTTCATGGAGATTAAATTGAGTCATAAGTTATAGGTTAAATATATAGGGAAGATCATGGACACTTCAATATCATATTGTTCTTTCATCTATTCCAAGTTTTCTCATCATATTCTTGCTCTATGGATTGAGGTGCACTTGGTGAGCTATTAATCTCTTTGGGGGAGATTGTAATGCGCCATTATTTTATTTTTTGATGTAAATGATATTTATTTCAAGTAAATAATACTCTCATGTCTAAATACCAAAATATTTCATGTAAAAATGTTAAACAATGAAGAAACAATGCCATTTCCCCACTACCTTGTTGTGAACCAATGTAATGTTGATGGATTCGAATGGATAAGTAAAATACTGATGGTTTATGGATGAATGGACTGTTATTTATGTATTATATGAGTTTAATTTTCATTACATAAGCATTTGGAGTCATTTTGTTGAGTTTCATAGCATTTGGAGAAGATTGGCTATCATTTCCCCCAAGGTTGTAACTAGTCTTTTGCATCTGATTTAAGGGAGTTATAGCAGACATTAAAATTTGAATGGTGATGCATATGAGTTCATGTTGATTTAATTTATATTTAAGCTAATTCTATTCATAACTTTGGGTTGTATTGAGTGCATTTGTAAATTCATTTTCATCATCTACCCGTAGGGGATTTGAACCACCAGTTGCTTGTAAAACTCCATACATTGACCAGATTGAAAAAGTGAGATGCAGAAGTCATTTGATGGTTTAAAGAAACCTATAAACACAATTTTATGTATTAACATAATTCATACAAATTATGGTACAATTTGAGAGCATTAGGAGCTATTTGGAGCCATCTACCATTGGGGGTTTGAGCCTCAAAATTACTAATAAATTCCCCGAGTTCTCTTGGATACCTATTAAACATAAAAAACACATATAATGATGAAAATAAAATTTAATTAATGTCTTATAATATATCCAAGTCTCATACCAATAATTAGTGGAGGTTTTACAGTGTTTGGCAGAGATTTGTTCCAAGACCCAAGGGGGATTTCCACCTCCCAAATTGACTAGTCTTGTCCCAAAAATTATTCCCTTGGAAATTGAATACCATGGTTGGGTATATCAGTTGATTATATGTCTGATATATGTGTTAGTTTTTCCCCTCACCCCTCATGACTTCCTTACCAATTTTGAAAGTAATTTGAGGAGTTTGGAATTAGTTGTATTCATATACCTAGAGTTGAGACATGGTGAATTTGAGCACACTGGGAAAATTATTCACAAGGGAAATTACAATGTGATAATATACACATGAATCAGATATTGATATAGAGGATATTTATGATTTTAAAACATGCCATTTAAATTCTATATTGGGTTTATCATTACAATCAAACTTAATAACATGATACCTATTACAAGATTTACAATTCTATCATATGGGATATCAATCCTCCTTCAAATATATAATTTTGTTGATGAATAGAATATGAATTTATTGCATTGAACTAATAATTTACTGAGCTTCCACCTCGCCTTTAATGACTTTCTTACCAATACAAGAGGAACATGAGTAGCTGCAATAATCTTGCAGCCTATTTTGCCAATTTTCGAGAGAATCACCCGAGTCGGACGTGCACAAGCTTACACTCTGCCAACTTAGGTTTCCATCAGCTGTTGGGTTAATATAGTCTTCCTTCAAAGACATGATGTTTTATAGCTTTTCCAGATAATTTTCTTTCCCTTCACTATGCACAGGCTTGACATATCTCTGTCCTTTAAGCAGATCAATGGGTGCAACCACTCTTATTTCAGAATCTTCGAAAGACAAGATCCTTTTCTTGAAGTTTATAATAGTTTGGTTTGTGTCATCGACAATGTAAATAAATTTTAATTCGACATATGTTCTTAACCCTTCAACTTCCACAGGTACTTGGGTCAGTCTACCAATTGGTAGAACCTTCGAATGGTTTCCAAGTCTTATCTGAATAGGAGACCAGTGTAGTCACAGCTTATTCATTCTCTCCCATGGCTGTCTTGTCAATATATTGATATCTGAGACCAAGTATAATATGATATAGTCCATATCATAATCTCCTATCTACGTAGTCATTCACAATTCTCGGCCTGTCTTCTCTTTCCTCCCAATATTATTAACTCTTTCTCAGGTCGTGGGTATTTTGTGGTTTCTTCTATGAGTGCTGTCAATTATGTGACAACATATTTATCATGGATTAGTGCTAAAAAACTTTTGAAAAATTATTTCAACTGACTAACCTTTTTCATTGGCAGCTTCCTAATTAGTTGTTCAAATATTTTGGGCATAGCTTTAACTTGTCCAGATGTCGACAATTGATTGGCATCAACAAAGTCTTGTTGCACCTCCAAGAAGAATTCTTTCTCTTGTTGAACATCTAGCGGAGATTTCTTTTGCATCGCAGGTCTTACCTGCGGTTGTCCTTGCTGCATACTTTGGTTTTCTCCCATGCAACACCTCCTCTTGTGACTACAACAATGTTGGGTTGTCTTAGCTCGATAGAAATCATGTGAATATTTAGATTGGGGTTTGGATTTGGATTATGCACTGGGTTGGGGTTAACGAAAATTCTAGGCTTCCATTTTGCAATAAGTTGTGGACACTCTTTGACACTGTGATCAAATTCTTTACAATATGTACAATTTTTTGTAGGACTTTTGCAATCTTAGAAAAATGTCCCGGCTGCCCACAATTATAACATATGATTTGGCCTCTTCCTCGACCAAATCCTCCTCCTGGTTTCTATTTTCGAACTCTAAACTTTCCACCCCCCCTTTGCGGAGGGTATTGTTGTTGAGTATACTAATTCTGTTGGTATTGCGGTTGAGGATATTGTTGTTGTTGATACTGTGTAGGATGACACTAAGGCTGTGCTCGTTCAACTTGCATTTGCTCATCATTTTTCATTAAATAGGTATCCATTGTTTTTTCTTGTAGTAGTTGAAGTGCTTTGCATTGTTTCTCATCATGACCTACTAATCTACACAATTTACAATACAGACTAGCGGGTGCACTTACAATCATTTGTAAGTAGAGAAATTCCTTGGACTTGTGACCTCTAGTCTGACATATTCTACAACAAGGCATTTTTTGGGTGTTTAATGGTTTCGGCGCACCTGCTGCGACATAGTTCATCAGTGCCGAGAAATTATCTTTATGGTGTCCATATGTTCTGCATCTTGTACACCATAGTTCTTCATGAACTTCCTTTCCTCTTTTAATGTACTGGAGTTGCACTATAAGATTGTCCAGTTGCAATTGAATTTGCATCATTCCTGAGCTAGAGCCAATGTCCCCAACTACCAAGGCTTCTAACTTCATTTATTTGAAGATCCTCTATCTGTGACACAAGTTTCTATTGCATCAATGTGGTTCAAATATGTGGTAGCAAGGCAGCAATGAACAATTCCTTGTGTTGCACATTCGACATTTGGAAACTCACTTTGGCCATTAATGTATTAAATATTTGGTCAAAATCCCAAATAGATTCTGTCGGTAGTTGCTTAATCTCTTTGATCTCAATGATTTACTGTGATTTAGACTTCAGTTTTTGAATACATCTATCAACCCGAATCGAATCATGTTGAGGGTTTTTATGACAACTCCTACTAGTACTATGGAAAATTTCATATACAAGTCCAACGCACGATCTTTTAGCGTCGTGATTATCTATGCTTTCTTGATATTATCATCCTGGATATGTTGTACAGTATAGACAGTGTCACAACGAAACTAATGATGCTTTGGGTATTCCAGCCCATTCTCATTGAATATTGGGAGCTTAATGTCAGTTCCACCCATTGGATTGACTGCTGTTGTATTGACTACTGGTATAGTTGGAACACAAATTAGACTATTCAGACTTCCTTTTTCGCTATTTACAACATTAGTATTACTCGTATTTACATAAATACTTGGAGATAGGTCTCACGATCTTACCTTTGGTACTGTAGGCAAGTTGTGTGCACGTTCTTGTTCTGGAGATTTAGTCGACTCTTCGGACTCTTCATAACCTTTCGAGATCCACTGATGTTCCTATTCCTTGTCACAAGAACCTTCATTTAAGTATGATGCAAATTCGTAGCCTTCTTCTTCTTGATCTGTGTTGCAAGTCGCTCATCTGAACATAGTTTTTCGTCTTTTGCCGGACTTGAATCTTCTTCTGCTTCTTAAAAATATAGGATCTAGTTCAGTTGCACTATATTCTGGGAACATATTACTCTAGGGTTCTGCTGAGACATAGCCACCCTTTTCTATTCAGTCTAGCATTCACAGAATGCCTTTTTCAAAGAAAATCATTTTTATCCACGTCTTTAAAGATAACAGGTATCTGCTACGGGAAATATTTTTGCTCTGCCTCACTATATGAGTTTATTGTGTCAACAACAAACTCAGTAATATATCCTTCTATGATACTATTTACCCAAAAATCTATAGCCCTTGATATATGGTTGTTTACTCTTTTCAACCGCTCAACTAAGAATAGACTCCACTCTTTCGGTTCTCCTCCTTGAAAATTCCTTTGTTGGGTTTCCAACTCAGACAATCACTCGTGCAACACAATGGGAAACTCAACAAAGACAATCTCATGAATGTTTGAATAAATGTACCACTCTAATCACTTTGTCAGTGTGCACCGAGATCTGTCACTTTCTTTTCATGCAAACTCTAACTCTTTTGCGTCCACCCAGTCTTGGATCTCTAGTTTCGTGGGTTGCCACAACATATCCCTCACCACAACACTTTAGGTCTCGAAAATAGAACCATTTGTTGGATTTTTTGTCCCTCTATCATGCTAGACCTAGGTTCAGTCCCTTCTTGGTCAACACAACAAATCCCAAGATATTGTCCCAACGGAGCGGAGCTCAGTCGACAGCACCTGTGACACAGATGTCATCTCATCCGAGATATCTTAGTTCTATGGGTAACTACCAGAACCACGTTTCTGCAGTTTGTGTAAGAGGGTGCTTTAGTACCTTGGATCTGCGCCAAGGTTTCCAATGAAGACCGGGAATGTGGGTTACTGGTTTGTACAGTACTTCAATGCCAAGTTATGATCCAACCATTCTTTATGCGATTCACGTAAACAAACAATGAACATACATCATAAGCATATTCATTGATATAATGCGACAATCATACACTTATCTATTTGTAATGCAATAATCAACCAGTAATTCAACATACCATTCACACATACACTAAGATATTTTAACATTCACACATATACAGAGCATGTAACGTGGAAACCCATCCGGGAAAAAACCACAATGTGCTCTTCATATGGCATGAGGAAATAGATGCACCTTTTGTCTACGCACAAATATGGAGACTCTGTGCTAGATATTCTCTTCTCTCTTTACAGACTTTTCCTCCATCTTATGGTCTCTGATATTCTCTCTTATTCTCTTCCTATTATACTCCTACTAGTGATCCTCACATAGCCTGTTTCGACTCAACCTTCTCTACTTGTCTACTCACTCAGCTGCAAAATCTCTACTCTGATGCACTCAGTGATACAAAGTTATTCTACCAAAACCCGTTACTTCAATCTTAATTCAGCTTAACATCTATCAGGATGGATATCCTTCTAACCCAACTATAGCTTGGGTTCCTTCTTTTATAACCCCATTACATAATCGATACATATCCCATACATGATTTTTATAGACTCAATATTGACTTGATACAGACTCTAACTGACTCATTACAGACTCCTTTTCAGTCTCTTTCTCAACCAACTTACTATATCCATCCAACAAGTTGTATTTCCTATTCTAGTAACACATAACGAAAGGCACTATTGGACTGACTTACAAAGATTCCTTCACGCCTGTGGCTTCCGTCGGGTCCAACCGAGCTCGTACACATGATTGATAAGGACTGTCGCTTTCTCAGCATTATGCCTTACTATCAATTTTCGACCGTTACATTATTTGCATACCTACTTATACCGATATTCTTCCATGTCATCTCATATCTTGTTCTGTCCTTCAGTCACATATTACTTATCTGGTGCTGCTTCCTCATCTCGTTCCTTCTCTTTTCTTTCTTATGTGGCATCATCCTTCCCTTTCCCTTGATGCTGCTTCCTCTTTCATAGCTCCTTCCTCTTCTTCTTTATGCTCTTCTTCCATACTTAGGTATAATTTTACATGAATTCTTCCCTTCTATCCTGAGGCCCAATAGGCCCCCAACACTCACTCGTGGCTTGTCCCGAGCCACGCGAACTAGTGCTCCATAAACTGACTTGCGCTGATTTTGTTTTGAATATCCTCCACGATTTTCACCAACTTCTCTGTCTCTACAAAAACTTCTTCTTTTGTTTTCTGCATGTGTCCACCAGGTTGAAACTAACATGTTCCAGCATGACTCTTTCTATAGAGGCCGCTACCTCACGCACCTTCTGGTGTACATGCTGAATTATTCCTGTGACTTTCTCTACTTCTGCATGCAATTTCTCTACCTTTTCCTTACGCTTCTACTGCTGTGTGTGCAACACAGTCGTTTGCTGCTACAGTCTGCGCACTTCTAGTGTCTTGACATTTTTTTGCTCCAAGGGTAGCTGCTTCATCTCATTTCTTATCTGCGTGATATTTGATTAATCGCTATGAGCTCACTTGCAATCTTCTGTGATTTATCATCATCCATTAGGGATTCCCAAGTCTAGGAGACTTGGTCTAAAGCCTTAGCACATGTGTGCTCTGCTTCCTTTATTCTTTTCATAGCATGAGTGGATGCGTCACGTATGCTTTCCAGCACTTCAGGTGGTGTGCTGGGAATCCTTTGCTCTTCTAACTCTGTCACTTTTTTCTTAAGGTCAGCTGCTATCTTTCCCAGCCGAAGGACCTTGTCTCTTGATGGAATATCTTGTGATATTTCAACATCATCACGATTTGAACATGCAAGCTTAATGACATGTGTGAGCTTCTATTTACTTAATTCTTATTTTCTTGCTTCTTGTGCGGTTCTTTGCATTTTTGCCTTGATTTTACAAATATTATTTGATGAGCATTTCACCTTCTTTTCAAGGGTATTTCTCGTTACCTGAATCTCTGTAACTACTGCTTTCTATAAAGCATACACATCCTTCAATTGTATTTTTGAAAAATCCAAAAATATTTAGCCAATAGTGCTTCCAACCTCGTCAAGGTCTGGTTTTTCTAATTCCAACACATCTCTACTTAATTGTACTTTGTTGGGGTGATCTTCTCTAGGTCACAGGGTTTCCTGTGCTTCCGACGGGCCAGGTGTGTTCCGCAATGGGGATACCTGAAACGTACGCTCTACTACAAGTTTGATTGCTTCGATTGTTCTTCCAAGATCATTCAACCTATCTGTGATGGTAGTAGTGAATTGATTCTACTGCCGTCCAAGGTCATCGAACCATGTTTGCATAGATTTTTGTAGGGCCTCTTCCAAGGTTGTGACTTCCTCGTCATCCATACGAGAAGTATTGGCTTCTTTGTTAGCCTTTCGTTTCGTGCGCAGAGGTTCTCTTTGTACTTCTTTGTTCTGCGCATCCTTCTATTGGTGCTCTAGAGACGACTCATTTTGAGGCTGATTGGGCTGATATTGACCTAGAATTGTTGCATCTATTTTTTGGGTATTCTTCTCTCCTAGAGGTGGTAATATCTCTTGTTTCTATTCTTCTAGCCAATCACTGATAATAGTCTCTAGATATTCCTTAGTGAGCACATATTGTGTTGGAAGCCACTGTCCTCGAGGGTCTCGACATGGTTCGATGTATACATAGTGTGATGCTAATTGAAAATTAACACTATGATGAAATTTGAATATGGTAGTTGCACAAAGACTTACCTTCTAGTTTACCAAGTTCCTCAAAGCTTCATTATGGACAAAGAATTCAGTGTTGTTACTGAGTTGTCGGTCTTTGTTAGGCGAGAACCATAAGTTCTGGTATCTTGCTCCTCTACAAAGGATAGGTAAGTCTACCGGATGATAATCTGCTGGATCAGACTACACAGTAAACAAAATTAAAATGTTCAACCAAGCATAATGGAAAGGAGTACCTTCTTCCTGTGCTAAAGCGACACCCTAGAGCAGTTCATTAAGAAAGAATTGAGACAAATTGATTTGAACTCCTTCTACATAGAGTGCAACCAACATTACTATGCCTGCAATACATTGCTTTGGCCTCAAGACACACAACAGTTTATGTGTTAATATTGCGGTGACCATACGAGTAGAAAGGTCATTGATGGATGATATCAGAAAATCTTCGCCAAAGCTGACCATGCCATACTTAACTTGCACCTGTGCAATATTGGCTGGGTGTTTTCCTTCACAAATCATTCCACCAAATGGAAGACTGGGTGGAACAATTGTTTGCAGATTATCAAGAGAGGGTGACAAATAAGAAGAAGAAGAAGAAGAAGAAGAAGAAGAAGAAGGTGAAAGAAAAGGATGCAACTTCAATAAATCGGGAAGATGGAGAAGATCCTCCTAAACCTCCATATCCATCCTCAAGTTCAATCTCTTCTTCCTCCTCCTCTCATCATTATATTTTTCATTAGAAAAATGCTTATAAAAAACCATTATTGAATCTTGATGTAAAATTTGATTTTTCCATGTTAAAAGGACAATGTAATGCATAAAAAGTTAACAATTGGATAAGACATATCGAGGTTTATTGTCGTGTGCAATAGATTGAAGAAGAAGAGGTGAATGTGCAATTGGCCATCTCTTTGATTATCTGGTACTTCTCTCATATGGTGGGAGAGAAAGATTAAAAAATGTAGCAAGCACAATGGTAAACTTGTCTCCTCATGGTCTGAATTTACTTTTGCATTGAGAAATAGATTTACCGTTTGTGTTATATTCAAAAGGCTATGATGCAATGGAAAAATTTAAGGCTAAATAAGGGTCAAAATGTTCAAATTTTCACATAATAATTTAGGAAGAAGGATCTGATCGAATTGAATATTCCTTTAAATATACTTCAAAAACTTTGAAGAAATACATTGGTGCACTTACCAATTATATTTGTCATACATTGTTGTTATTGAATCCTACTAGTTTGGATGAAGTGTGAAAGCTACTCACTTTGAAACCAAGGAAAATCGTGTACAAGAAGACCATCCAAAGAATCCTCATAATTTTCATAGCATAAGTTCAAAGACAAAGAAAACAAAATTAAGACAACTACAACAAAGAAAGGGGGGGGGGAAGCTCCATTGCACTAATTGTGAAAAATATGGACATGGACAAGAACACTGCCGAAAATTACATCCTTGGCTCAAGCCTAAAAAGTTTGGAGGAAAAGGTAAGAATAATACTGTTGCAACAATGCAACAAGACTTGGGATCCGATTTAGGGTATGAAACACAGATTGCAGCCATTGGTGTACACATAAAGCCTTCCCTTCATACTGGTTCAAGTTCCTCAAATGCATCTCATGATACTGATAAAATAATAAGTGAATTGTTTCACATAAGAGTTGCCGCAAAACATACAAAGATAGAAACTCTTTTTGATACAGGCTCTCAAGTTAACTTAATCTTGGAATCAATTTTTAAGAAATTGGGTTTAGAGACCAAACCTCATCCTAATCCACATCCTCCTGGTTGGTGTGTGATACTGCCAAGATTAATTCCACCAAGTAGTGTATGGTCATATTTTCTATTGCATCAAAACTGATTAATGAGGTTGAATTCGATGGTGTGCCTCTTAACATCTATGGCACAGTTTTGGGAAGCCCCTACCTTATGATCGAAGATGTAGCATGAGAATACATAACATCTCACAAAAAATGGTGTGGTATACATTGTAACAGATCATAATATGAAGGTTAAATCTATTGTTGTTAGTGTAGGAAAAATGAAGAGACTCATTAACACTAATAAGAGATGTATGCTCATGGTTGTGAGAGGAAAAGATGCTGATTCCTCTGATGCTTTCCAAGGTTTCAATCCTTCTCATAAGAAATCTATGATTGATAATATTGTTTCTAATTATAATGAGAATTTTTGGGAACTAAGTGGCTTGCCTCCCAAAAGGGAGATTCAACTTGAAATCCATCTTCAACAAGATGCCCCTCTTCCAAATGTGGGTATTTATAGGTCCTAGGATGTCAACTATAGAAATGGGTGCAATTAAAAAGTAGGTGCAATACTTGTTGGACCAAGGAGTCATCAGGCCTAGCTCATCCCCATGTGGTTCTCCTATTGTGTTGGTTCTACAGAAAGATGGCACATGGAGGATGTGTTTTGATTATCGAGATCTCAACAAGATCATAGTGAAAAATCGGTACCCACTTCCTCGCATAGATGGTTTACTTGATCAATTAATATATGTTGTTTATTTCACTAAGTTGGATTTGGATTTGCATAGTGGCTACAATTAGATCATGATTGTAGAAAGTGTGTGGAAATATGCTTTCAAAACCAAGCAGGATATTTTTGAATGGTTAGTGATTCAATTTGGGCTTTGCAATGCCCCAACTACCTTCATGTGTGTAATGAATGATGTATTACAACCATTCATAGATGAATTTGTGATTGTGTACTTAGATGGTATTCTTGTCTTTAACAAAACTGGGGAAGAGCATGCAAAATTGGTCATGTATACTTTGAAAAAGGAGAAGTTGTATTTAAAATTGTCCAAATGCGAAATTGGTAAAACTTATTTAGTGTACTTGGGTCATATTGTAGGAGGAGGATGATTGCAGATTGAACCTTCCAAAGTTGATGTGATTGTAAATTGTGCCAAGCCTACATTTGCAACAAAAGTGAGAAGCTTCTTGGGAGTTGTTAAGTATTGGAGGAAGTTCATAACTAGCTTATCTTTCATTACATCTCCTATGCATGCCTTAACCATTGTAAATAAATCATTTCAATGGGGAGGAACATAGGAGAAATTGTTTTATACATTAAAAGGAAATATTAGCACAACACCATTGCTAAGATTTCCTAACCTTCAACCGCCATTTGAGATCAATACTAATGCCAATAGTTATTGCATGGGAGCAGTATTGATGCAAAACCGAAAGCCTATTTGTTATCTTTTTGAAATTTTTTTCACAAAATATGGCTAATTACAACACATATGACACAGAGTTGTATGCATTGGCTCAAAGTGTTAAGAAATGGAAGCACTACTTGATGGGAAATGAGAATATCATATATACAAATCACTAGCCCTTGCAGTACCTCTACTCATAAACTAAGATGCAACAATCTCATCATTATAGGTGGATGGGGTTCCTTCAATAGTTTCATTTGGTAATCAAGTACAAGAAATGATCAAGCAACAAAGTGGCAGATGTTCTTTCTAGACCTCCTATTGTTGCATCCATTATTTTTCAAAATGCTTCTCTTTCTCATGATAGCTATGTTGAATAGTATGATAATGAAGAACATTTTAAATTTTTTTATGAGAAGCTAAACCATGGTGCACAGGTAGAGGACTATTATTTGTAGGGAAAGCTACTCTACCATCTTGGAAATCTATGCATTCATGCTAGAGAAAGAGCTCATGTAATCCAAGAATCTCATACTTCTCTTGTGTTTGGGAATTTTGGGGTAGCAAAAAAATTGGTTCATTTGCAAAGATTTGTGTATTGGCATCAAATGAAAGATATTGTAACTATATATGTAAAGGGGTGTGTGATATGCTCTACTTGTAAGCCCACTAATATAAAATTGGGGATGTACTCACCGCTTCTTGTTCCTTCTCATTCTTGGGAGCGAATATCCATGTATTTTGTAGGGGATTTTCCTATATATAAAATAGGTCTTGATTATTTGTATTTGGTAGTGGATAGGTTCAACCAGATGTGTATCTTGATGCCATGTAAAAATTATATCAATTCTAAGAAAACTGCTCATTTTCTCTTTCAACATGTATGGGTCCACTTTGGACTACCCACATCCATCATCTCAAATTGAGGCTCTCACTTTCTTGGTGAGTTTTGGACTAACTTGTGGAGGATGATGGAAACCAAGTTGAAGAGGAGTACTGCTTTGCATCCACAAACCAATGTCCATACATAGGTGGTAAATATAACAATGGTTCATCTGCTTCGAGGTTATTGCAGTAAGAATCCTATGTTGTGGGATGATTAGATATTGTATATTCAACATGCCTCCAACTGATCCTTGCACTCTTCCACTCAGAGTTCACCATTTGAGACATGATTTGGGAATTTTCATAAAATTCCATTGGACTTGACATATGGGAAAGGTTTTGATTCAAGTGTTTCACAAGATGAAGAAAAGGCCTATAAGTTCATTCAGAGAGTACACCAAGTAGTGTAAGAGAAATTAGAGAAGAGCCAATAAAAATACAAAGCCCAACATGGAAAGCATAGAGTTGATCACCAATTTCAATTTGGGGATCAAGTGTGGCTTCACATCAACAAATATCGATTGATGGGTGAAGGCAATAAGATCAATCCCATCAAATATGGTCCTTTCACTATCTTGGAGAATATTGGTACTAATGCCTTTCACTTAGATATACCATCTTCAAATTCCAACAAGTCAACATTTTCATGTGCAAAAAAGAGAAAAACGGGTGCCACATGGAACCACTTGAAGGGTGACACGTGGCATCTATATAGTTGTACGGTACATACGTGGAAACCCACATGGAACCACTTGGAAATTATATGAAAGTATGGTTGGAAGATGATTTGGCGGTACCATCCAATTGTCAGTGACATGGTCATGACATGGAGAAATCAGGAGACACCACTTGGCAGTCCCGAACCGTTTGGATTCGAACCCTTGACCTCCGACCAAACATCCCAATTTCTTATCCATCTCTGCTACCAGTGTTCCTTGGACATAAACATATGGAAGGGATACTATTTGAGTTCAAAGGGTTGGATAGTTGGGGGATGGGATCGGTCATTCGGTGTTGGAATTCAGTTACTGGACCGATCGACTGCCAAGGATGGTTCAAATAGTTGGTGGGAGTTAAAAAAATCCCCCACATTTAGTTAAACATGACATCGGTTAAAACAAAACCTTAGGGAATCAATGGATACCAACGCTAATGAAGGGGAATCTTGTGAGCTTGACCCTGGGTCTCTTAGCTCCAAACACAACAAACCAAGCACTATGTTAATAAGGGTGGCTTTGGTAAGGTTGATGCCCCCTTCTGTTTAAGCTAACCATGACCACTTTGGAGGGGGGAGAGACCATGCAAACATGCTCGAAGGTCGAAGACACAGATCACGTAAGAGGGGGAATGACTCCTAAGGTCCTTACAGGAGTGGACACTAAGGTTCCTACAGAATCTATGGTTTTACGGACTAGCATGTGGAAGTAAGGGGTGACAAGTTTTTTTAGAGGGTCGAATTTTCAACTCTTCAAAAGTATATATTGTTTTATGTCGCTTCATGTTGTCTGGGATTCCTGAATGAAGTGATGCAGTCTGTTTCTGCTATGAGGAACAAATTCACAAGTCCTCTCCATATTAGAGGTATCATGTTTTGCTTTTCCATGTAATTTTACCATTTGATGAGAACTATTAAAAGGCCTCCCCATTGAAGAAGCAAGAGCATAGACGTAGTACTTATTCGACGAACTTCGTTATCGAATTTGTGGTTTCGTGTGTTTATGCTATGTTCTTATTTTCATGTATTCTTTATTATTGTGCACCATTTATGTTTTTCATTCTCTTTTAAAATAAATCCATGACAAGTATAGAATGCATAGATCCCGAATCAAGTGGTATTAGAGTATGATTCTATGACTTTGGATTGTGAGTGTGAATGATAACCAGGGCCAAGATCAAAATAGGAGAAAGTGAATTAGTGCCTTACAACCACGATATTGGGAATGTGCAAAGAAGAAGAAAGATGGATGTTGAAGAAGTATGCACCAAGCTTGAAAAATCTTTTCACAAAGTATTCTACCAAATGGTAGATTGTGTGAAACAATTGTTTGCAAATTATCAAGAGAGGGTGACAAAGAAGAAGAAGAAGAAGAAGAAGAAGAAGAAGAAAGGTAAAAATCAAGGATGCAAATTCAGTAAACCAAGAAGATGGAAAAGAGCCTCCTGAACCTCCATCTCCATTCTCAAGTTCAAGCACTTGTTCCTCCTCCTCTCATAATTCTAGTTTTCATCAGAAAAAATATTCTAAAAAGCCATTATTGAAGCTTGATGTAAAATTTGATTTTCCCATGTTTAATGAAGAATGCAATGGAGAAAAACTTAACAATTGGAAGATAGATTGAGGTTTATTTCCGTTTGCAATATATTGAAGAAGAAGAGGTGAAGGTGCAATTTCCATCTCTTGGATTATCTGCTACAGCTCTCATATGGTGACAGAACAAGCTTCAAAAAGGTAGCAAGTACATTGGTAAACTTCTCTCCTCGTGGTCTGAATTTACTTCTGCATTGAGAAAACAATTTTACCCATTGTGTTATATTCAAAAGGCTATGATGGAATGGAAAAATTTGAGGCTAAATAAGTGTCATAATGTTCAAAGTTTCACATAAGAATTTAGGAAGAAGGCTCTTGAATTGAATATTCCTTTAGATACCTCAGAAATGTTGATGAAATAAATTGGTGCACTTCCCAATTATATTCGCCAGACACTATTGTTATTGAATCTTACTAGTTTGAATGAAGCAAGTGTGCACGATGCTCACATAGAAAGCACGTGAAAGCATGTACAAGTAGACCATCCAAAGAATCCTCACAAGTTTCAAAACAACAAGTTCAAAGGAAAATGATACAACTACAACAAAGAAAGAGGGAGAAAATCTCCATTGCACTAATTGTGAAAAAGATGGACATGACCAAGAGCACTGCTAGAAATTGCATCATGAGCTTGAGCCTAAAATGTTTGTAGGCAAAGGTAAGAAGAGGATTGTTGCAATAATGCAACAAAACTTGGGATCTGATTCAGGGGATGAAACACATATTGTAGCTGTTGGTGTACAAGGTAAAACTTCCCTTCATACTGGTTCAAGTTCCTCAAATGAATATTATGATACTGGTAAAAGAAGAAGTTAATTGTTTCACATAAGAGTTGTTGTAAAACATACAAATATAAAAACTAGTCTTTCCGATCCATGCTCTCAAGTTAACTCATCTCATAATCAGTTCTTAAGAAATTGGGTTTAGAGACCAAACCTAATCCTAATCCCTATCCTCTTGGTTGGGTATGTGATAATGCCAAGATTAATGTCATCAAGCAATGCAAGGTTATAATTTCTATTGCATCAAAACTGATTGATAAGGTTGAATTGGATGTTGTGCCTCTTGACATCTATGGCATAGTTTTGGGAAGCCCCTACCTTTATAATTGAAAAACAATCTTCTCCAGGCATGAGAATACGTACCATATCACAAAAGATAGTATGGAATACATTGCAAGGGTTCAAAGTATGAAGGTTAACTCTACTCTTGTTAGTGCAAGGAAAATGAAGAGACTCATTAACACTACTAAGAGATGTATGCTCATGGTTGTGAGAGCAAAACATGTTGAGGCATTTGATGCTTTCCAATGTTGAAATCATTCTCTTAAGAAATCTATGATTGATATTGTGTGGCTAATTATAATGAGATTTTTCACAAACCAAGTGGCTTTCCTCCCAAGAGGGAGATTCAACAAGAAATTCATCTTAAAAAAATTCTCCTCTTCCAAATGTGAGCATGTACATGATGTCCTCTATATAAATGGATGAAATTAAAAAATAGGTGCATGACTTGTTGGATCAAGGATTAATTAGGCCTAAAGCATTCCCATGTGGCTCTCCTATTGTGGTGGTTCTAAAGAAAGATGGAAGATGGAGGATGTGTACTGATTATCAATCTCTCAACAAGATCATGGTGAAAAATCGATACCCTCTTCCTCTCGTAGATGATTTACTTGATTAATTAAAATATTTTGTTTATTTCACTAAGTTGGATTTGCACAGTGGCTACCATCAAATCAAGATTGCAGAAGAAGTGGAAAAATTCTTTCAAAACCAAACATGCTCTTTTTGAATGGTTAGTGATACCATTTGGGCTTTGCAATGCCCCATCTACCTTCATGCATGTAACAAATGATGTATTTTGACCATTCATAGATGACTTTGTGATTGCGTACTTAGATGATATTCCTGTCTATAGAAAAACTTGGGAAGAGAATGTAAAATTGGTCATTAATACTTTAAAGGATTTAAGTTGTATGTAAAATTGTCCAAATGTGAATTTGGTAAAACTTATTTAGTGTACTTGGGTCATATTGTAGGAGGAGGGAAATTGAAGATTGATCCTTCCAAAGTTGATGTGATTGTAAATTGGTCCAAGTCTACATCTTCAATAGAAGTGAGAAGCTTCTTGGGAGTTGTTCAAAATTGGAGGAAGGTCATAGCTAGCTTCTCTTTCATTGAATCTCCTTTGCATGCCTTGTTGATGTATTTGTAACTTCGGAATGTATTCACTTGTATATTTGATGTATTGTACCTGATGTTTATTCCGTGAAGTATCTGTAGTGTAATTGAGTCATGTCATACCCCGATGTTCCTATCGGGAGAATCAATATTGTAAACAAGTCATGTAAAGTCATAGAGGGTAACCCTCCGTATTGTTAAGGGGTTGAAGTCCCCACAGTTGTGGGGCACTAGGGTTATTAGAATCTCCTATAGAAGTTGGCTCTAGGTGAGTTAATGTAGGTCGGGTCATTAGTACCCCAGTTGTGGTTACTTGAGCCTACATAACTGAGTTAGGAATACTCAAGACTACATAACAGAGTTAAAGGTTAAGTGAACGAAAGAATATAAATAGAGAGTGAGACTCTCTATTTATTACACACACACTCACTCACTGAGGCGCATGAGTGAGAGAGAAGAAGTTGAGATCAGAGAAAGAGACAACTGATGTCGGAGATCATCTTTATGTTTTCGGGTTTTACTTTTTCTATTGGTGCTCATTCTATCTCTAAGGAAATTGCGGGGTTTTCTCCTTTATGGTTTCCCCAAGGAAAATTCTTTGTGTCTCTTTTCTCTTGTGATTATTGTTGTGCATGTTATTCTCTCAGATAAGATCCTAAGATCATATTGCTTAAATGATAAAAATCGAACATGGTATCAGAGCTAACCTGAGAAGAAGGCACTATGCAGCTGTAGAAGCTAGGGCTTATTAATTTTTGGGTCTCTCTCCACAACCCATCAGCAAAATAAGGCTAGGCTAACTCTCCATTGAAGGGCACATCTTTCTGTTGAAGCAGAATTTGATTTCGTGCATTTTTAGTTTTTGGTGTGGGAAATTAGGGCTTTTTACAGAAGATAAATTTTTGAGTAAGCCTAGCATAGGATTAATATCCTCATAAAAATCGAATTTTAGAGACCTGGGTTGAGATTTTTGGTTGGGTAAAACTCCGGGAAAGTCAAATCCTAATTTGACCCCGAGCCGGAAATACCCTAAATGCTAAAACTGATAAGTTTTGGTACAGTAGCTATATCCTGGGATTGAAGAGGTCTCAGAGGCAAAAAATTTCATAGGTTGAAGATAAATTCTTGATATACATTGTATCCAAGTTTCAGCCTCAGATTCACCATATTCGAGGAGATATGATTCCTCCAAGTTAGGGTTCTAGCCTCTTCCAGGATTCATCCCTAAACAGGACACCTGGGGAGAATTTCTATATATCAGCATACCAATGTCGAAATGAAATTTATCAAGATGTTCTAGAAAGGGAACATAATATACATTCTGTTGTAGAAGGTTCAGACTCTGAAGATGAAACAATGACATGTGGCATTCTGTACAACTTCACTATGCTGAACAATCCTGAAATAGGTCACCTTGGGAAAATATCATAAGTCCCAATTGGTGAAACAAATTCTAATGAAACCTATTGTTTTGGAACAAGGACAGATGAGGCTACCTCAGTGCGAAATTTTAGACACATAGGAGTAGTACGTTTGGAGATACCGCAGAAACAGTATCAGGAATTTATGTAGAAGAAATTGGCAAACTAGGGCTTCCTGTTCCCGGAGCTTCCCTCCACTATTTTCAAAAAAGGATTACATTGGACAGCTCACCTTGAATATGTCTATATTTCTATCCAATCACATCTTAAATATTTCAAGTTTTTAAAAATAGGCTTTCTCTGACAAACCCTAGATCAACCAGCTCCGGGACGAGGACAGACACCTCAAATCGGTAACATCTAATATTTTGCTATTTTCATTTGAGATTCTCATTTGAAAGTGATCTATCACATCATCTTAATGATAAGATTCATGAAGTTTACAACTTCCAATAATGGAAGTATATGATCTCTCTGAAGAAAATGAATTGGACACCTACATGAGTAGAGAGGTTCCAGTTCGAGAGGGAGATGAGTCTAAAAGCCTTACACAAGAAGAAATTGGTCAAGGCCAAGAAGATCATTGTTGATTCAATCACGTATCACCTTATACCACAAGTGTCTTCCCTAAAGACACCTAAAGAGATATTTTATTCCTTTACCAAGCTATTTAAAGGGAAGAACATAAATCAGAAGATGGCTTGGAGGAACCAGTTGAAGAATGTGAAGATCCATAATGTTGAGACCATACAGTCATACCTTACAAGGGTCTCTCAAATCAAAGAACAACCTAAAGTAGTAGAAGAAGAAGTTGAGAATGCAGAAGTGGTGATAACCACCTTGAATGGCCTCCCAAGATCATGGGATTCATTCATTCAAGGAATGTGTTCCAGAAGGAAGTGATTACTTTCAGCAGACTCTCAAAAGAGCATACAAAAGAAGAAGCTCGACTCATAATAAGAGAAGAGGAAAGGGGAGCAACTAAATATCAAGCTCTCATGATTTAAAGAAGATCCCTCAAGTGATTAGGAATACAAAGGACTCAATTCTTGAAGAGCCTGTTATCCATATTGAGCATTTGGATAAGAAATGATGATGTCAAGAATGAAGAAGATGATGAAGCTGAAGGCTCAAGAAGGAATCTAGCCACAAAACAAATAAAGATAAGTATTCAATTGTCATTTCATGATATTGTTTTGTTATGCATTTGTTTATATTCAATTAATGTATTATGCATGATAGAATGTTTGCATTAATGACAGTATACTACTAATACGCATGTGATGGGTAAGTAGCTCATGGTGCTATACAAATATCCATTGCTACTTATCTAGAATGAAACCTGTTTGCTGACATATTGGATTAGTGCAAAATCTCAATGTTGTCCTGGTAGAGATGGAAGGCATCTAGAAAAGTTTCCATGAGATATGGATGAATGTTGTATTGGCTAAAATAGTTGCATGATCATATATTTATGCATAAGAATTTACCATTATGAATATGACTTATGAAATGTTTCTAACCATACAACTAATGCATTTGACTTGTAGGAAAGATCGCGTACAATCACCTACAAGCAAAGAAGGATGAGACTTGTTCCAAAGAACAAGTGATGACAGTTCATGAAAGAATCCAAGATGAAGAATAATATGATGATACTTTCAAAGAAGATATCTCATACACAGTGCAGTTATGTAACAATGTTGAGCGACATCATTAAAGAAGAACCTTCCAAGAAGTAGCTAAGAAGAAAGGGAAGGAGTGTACCAGTTCAAGAAGAATGATGTCTAGGATCCAGTATTGAGACCTGAAGAGAAGTTCATAGTTCCATCATGTAGTAGATAGAAACATCGTGGGATACAAAGCAATATTCGTATCACGAGGCATAGACTATGAAGAGACATTTGCAGCCACTAGAAATACACATGACATGTAGAATCATGTGTGCATATTAAGAAGGCCTTGTATAAGCTCAGAAGACACCCATGGGATAACAAATACATGAGGAGCTTGAAGATCATCTAGAGTGATGAATATCTTAACATTTGCTACAGGTTGAAGATGAAATCCTATAGAGGATGACAAGCTCACAGATGGGTGCGAGAAGAAATTTTGAAAAGGTTCAAGATAGAGGATCCTAGTATCCAGTGACCCTAGATGGATACATAGAATATTAGTAGCAGAGGAAGCTACTTGTCACTCCAGTACAAAATGTTTCAATGCATAGAGTACGAAAGACAGAGGGAGAATGATGCTTCGCTTCAAAGGGAGTGACTATAGAAGATCCTGAGGTTCGACATGGTATGACAAGATGGACAGATTACTGATGACTCTAGGATTTACTGAGAGTAAAGCGGTTTCCAACCTTTGCTTCAAGGTTGAAGGTGGAAGAACATTGATTCTCCTGTTATATGTAAATGACTTGTTCCTGACATAAAAGAGGAACTCATTAAAGTTGCAAGAAGGAGACTTGCTGTTGAGTTCAAGATGAAGGACTTGGATATGATGCATTACTTTCTAGGCATGGAGGTGTGGCATAATTTCCCTGGGACAAGGGGAGTATGCAGTAGAGATCCTGAAGAGGTTTAGGATGATGGACTGCAAGGCCATGACCACACCTATGGCATCAAAACTGAAGCTATTGAGTGATGCTTCATCAGACTTGGTTGATTCCATGATGTATCATTAGATGATTTGTTCCTTGATGTACCTGATGAATACGAGACTAGATATTTGCTTTGCTATGAACACATTGAGACATGTTCACCTGATGGTTGCAAAGCAGGCAGTGAGGTACCTGAAGGGTACAATTGATTATGGGCTCAAGTATGAGGTGAATCAAAAGATTAACTTGGAAGGTTATGTGGATTTGGATTGGGCAGGAAGTGCCATTGATAGAAAGAGCACTTCGGGATGCTGCTTCAGTATGGGATCAGGTGTGATATCTTGGTTTAGCAAGAAGAATTCTTGCATGGCGTCGAGTACAGTAGAAAGAGGAGCAGTGAAGCTCTTATATGTGATCCAGATCAAGATCTCTCGAAAGAGGGAGTTCTAGCATAGCCAGAGAGAGAGGTTGTCTAAGCATAAAATCCTAGCGAAGCTCGTAGGTGGCTCATATGTAAACGGTCATGTAGGTTTTCCTCGGATGTAATAGGTCTCAGCAAAGCTTGCAAGTTATCCTTGGACGTAATCAACCCTGATGTGATTCTATGCTAGAAATGGCTAAAGTGAAGTTTGAGTAATTCAGGGAGAAGCTTGGTGTTCTCCAGTTTGAGATTCCTTCCAAGAGGAAGTGATGAGTCCGTGAGCCATTCTGACATGGTGAGAGGATTGGTTCCTTTCATGGTCAGATGTAAGTGCTAAGCCATTCTGAGGTGACTGTGGGATGTGTTCCCACATGATCAAATATAAGCACTGAAGGCCATTCTTTGGGAGAATGGAGGCACCTGGTCAGTTACTAGGAATACTCAGCCTGGAGGTGAGAGCCATTCTGATGTGACTATAGGATGTGTTCCCACATGATCAGATATAAGTGCAGAGCCATTCTAATGTGACTGGGGGATGTGTTCATCTCACAAGATCAGATATAAGTGCTGAAGGCCATTCTCTGGGAGAATGGAAGCACCTAGTCAGTTACCAGGAAATCGATTCAGTCTAGGAATGAAGCTTAGATTAGTGCTGAGAGGCCATTCTCTGGGAGAATAGAGGCACCTAGTCAGTTACCAGGAATTTGTTTCAGTCTGGGACTGACACTCAGCCTAGAGCTGAGAGCGATTCTGATGTGATTGTGGGATGTGTTCATCTCTCATGATCAAATATAAGTGCAGATCCTTTCTTACATGGTTGATGTGTTCATCCCATGGTAAGATATAAGTGTTGATCCTTTCTTACATGGTTGATGTGTTCATCCCATGGTAAGATATAAGTTCTGAGCCTTTCTGACATGGTTGATGTGTTCATCCCATGGTCAGATGTGAGTGCTGAGCCTTTCTGACATGGTTGATGTGTTCATCCCATGGTCAGATGTGAGTGCTGGGCCTTTCTGACATGGTTGATGTGTTCATCCCATGGTCATATGTGAGTGCTGGGCATGCCTTTCTGACATGGTTGATTTGTTCATCCCATGGTCATATGTAAGTGCTAGGTGGGCCTTTCTAACTGGGTTAGATATAAGTGCTGAAGAAGATGAAGACCTACCTAGAGGCTAGGCCTACAACTAGCATGAAAAAGGGATGGCTCTGTAGAACTTCCTGCGACGAGTAGAATTGAGATAGCACCCGTGATGATGACCAGTGATGATCCAGATCTAGTGATGATCCAGATCCAGTGATGATCCAGATCCAGTGATGATCCAGATGACTTGAAGATGAAGATAACTTGAAGATGGAGATAACTTGATGATGATCCAGATGATACAGAGAAGAAGAGCTGTGTTGATAAATTGTGTCAAGAGAATACCTTCCTAGTTAAGAGGGAGTGTTGATGTATTTGTAACTTCCCAATGTATTCACTTGTATATTTTATGTATTGTACCCCGATGTTTATTCCGGGAAGTATCTGTAATGTAATTGAGTCATGTCATACCCCGATGTTCCTATCAGGAGAATCAATATTGTAAACAAGTCATGTAAAGTCATAGAGGGTAACCCTCCTTATTTTTCAAGGGTTAAAGTCCCCATAGTTGTGGGGTACTAGGGTTATTAGACTCTCCTAGATAAGTCGACCCTAGGTGAGTTAATGTAAGTCAGGTCATTAGTACCCCAGTTGTGGTTACTTGAGCCTACATAACTGAGTTAGGATTACTCGAGCCTACATAACAGATTTAAAGGTTATGTGAACGAAAGAATATAAATAGAGAGTGAGACTCTCTATTTTTTACACACACACTCACTCACCGGGGCGCACATGAGTGAGAGAGAAGAAGCTGGGATCAGAGAAAGAGACAATTGCTGTCATAGATCATCTTTATGTTTTCGGGTTTTAATTTTTCTATTGGTGCTCATTCTATCTCTGAGGAAGTTGCGGGGTTTTATCCTTTATGGCTTCCCCGAGGAAAATTCTTTGTGTTTCTTGTCTCTTGTGATTATTGCTGTGCATGTTATTCTCTTAGATAAGATCCTAAGATCATATTGCTTAAATGATAAAATTCTAACATGCCTTATACATTGAAAGTAAAATTAAGAAAAACATCAATGATAACCGTGCGTGACCTTTAACATCCATTCTAGATCAATACTGTTGCCAATATTTATGCCATGGGAGCAGTATTGGTACAACACTGCAAGTATGTCGAACTCTCCAAAACTTATGGAAATAATAATGTCTCTTCAATGTTCCTTTTTCCTTTTTGTTTGTCTCATGATGGTAGTTGAAAGGTCACAAGATCCAAGGGCCCACATTGGATATTGATATAAAAAATCAATGGATGAGATAAATTCACTTTTCTCTTCATAATTAATTAATTTCACTCAACTCCTCATTAAATATTAAAAAAACCTTTACATCTCATAAAGTGAAATTAATTTCATATCACATGAAATTAATGCAAGGGTCATGCCACTTTTTCCCTTTAGTGACTTGGGCACAAAGTCACTAGGGGAACACTTCGTTGGTACAAAAATAGACATTGGTAAGGCATCCTTCTAATCTTTAAAAATAAATAGAAAATTTTAAATATGTTTTCAGTGACTCTTTGAAAAAGATAATGATAAGTCTACATGTTCACTTGTACCTTACATTTATCATTAAGGAATCTTTCTAATATTTAAAAATAATTTGAAAATTTTAAATATGTTTTCACTAACTCTACGAAAACGATAATGATAAGTCTACATGTTCACTTGTACCTTACATTTTTCTATGATAATTTGGAAAACGTATCTAAATTTACATTTATGTTAATTTATTCAAAGGTTAATGCAATATACATGATCTGATATCAGATCGAGATATCAACTCTGCTGCAAATTTGATAAAAATTCTAAATGACAATTTGCACTTAATCAATCAATTCTTGAGACTAGGAAAAAATAATGTTGTTCGGATACTTTTGTAAATAAGGAAGTATACTGATGGAAGGAATGAAGGAAAATTTAGGACAAATAAAGTATCTTTCCTAACACATTTAAATTGGGGACAATTTAGGTTTCAGAATCAACTCTGCTGAAACCTACTTCCATGCTTCTTGGTTTGCTAGCCGTGCAACTAAAAAGAAATTTCACATCCATTCAACTAGGGGTTTGTGCAAGTTTCAAAGGTGTTATCAGATAGGTAATAGGCAGCCAATGAGCTTTCAAAAAATTAGAAACAGATCTGGAATGATTTGGGTAAAACTAATAGTTTTGGCCCCATGAGACCCTGCACAAAGATGGCTTTCCAAAAACGGTATGATATCATCAAAATCACTGTATGAGAGTTGGGATGGATAGTGGGGTGAGTTAAATTTCTACATCAACTTTCATAATGACATTTTAATGCATAAAACTTCCATAATGAAGAAAACTATAAAACTAGTAGAATTCTCCTAGTCAACTAGTAGGGGTGTGCATAAATTGAAGAATTTCGAACTAGATTTCATTAAGACTTGCTAGTTATGTATTAAAGAGATTAATATATCTTTTTTTACACATCATATCATTAATAATTCTCCCCATGGACATTACTTCATTCTTATTGCATAAAACTAATAAAAAACCCATCAAGAGGGAAATAAAGGCTCACTCATGAAAAAATAACATGAGAGTTCACTGGAAAAGGAACCTTAATGTATTATAGAATTCATAATGAGTGTATTTTTCTGAACATATCATGAAGAGGTTTGGAGGTATTATCTCTCCAAAAATGGGATCCAAAACTGAGGGCAGGAGGCCCAAATCTAACACCAAGTTGGGGACTGGACCGTAGGTGAAGTTCCCTTCACTGGTGCTCGTCTTCGATGGTGGATGGCATGTTGTAGTGGTATGATCTGAATCTTATGATGTTGGTCCTTTACTCACCATCACCTGCACTGAAAATTGAACAGGATAAAGAAGAGAGGGGAAGGGACTTGGGGCACATCTCCTAAGAGAATGAGGAACAACACTAAGTATGGAGCTGAGATTCACTCAACAAAAGATCATTCATGAACCAAACTGTGAAATGGAGCTCGAATTATCATTAAATAGACCACTCGTGACTTGTTCGGCAAGTCAATAACCCGGTGAGCAAGTTTCCCTTGCTAAACCCTAACCCTAACCAAGTAGTGTGCCCTCCTTGAGAAAATGACAAGTATGTGTTATGTGAGATTTTTCCATGTCCATGCCTTTCATCCAAATTAGAAACTGCGCCCTCCTTAGGCCCATAGTTTCCTGCTTTTTCCTATGACAACTTTTTTGCACTTCCTGCTTTTGTGACTGAACCTCTAAATGGAAACTATGCCCTCCTTTGGCCCACAGTTGCCCGCTTTTCCTTATGACATCTTTTATGCACTTCTGCTTTTGTGACTGAACCCCTAAATGGAAACCGCGCCTTCCTTTGGTCCAATGTTGCCTTGTTTTTCTTATGACAACTTTTCTTGGCTTTTGGTACTTTCCCTCTTTTATGACTGCTTGCTTTTGTCAGTCACTTGTTTCTAATTATCCTTCTAGGCAAGTTGGCTTGCCCAAGTGTGCCCCCGTGACATGGCAATTTATTTCCACATATTTAATTACATAATAATTAATAATGACAATAAATTAAATTTTGTACAAGCCTTCTAAATATTAATTTGGCAAAATTCCCTAGGTTAATTAATTAATCTCACTTAAAACGCCTAGGTGGTGTTTTGGAAAAGTCAACTCCTTTGGTATTCAAAATTGTGGGGACACATGACACTTAATAAAAAAGTAATGAAGGTTGAAAATTACTTTTACCCTTAACAATAATGGTAAAGAAGACAAGTTTTCTCTCTCTTTTATGTTTTACTTTAACTTTGTTTGCTTTACAAAAACTTAGTTTGTGATACTTTTAATAATTATATATTTGTCATACTCTTTTTACAAAACCACTTTTCATTATTTCATGCACACTGTAGTGATTAAAAGATATACATAAATAAAAAAGTAATATTTTTTTTTTATATTTTTAACGAAATTGATCTAATTATATACTAACATAAATCCATTTTAATGAAAATTTATTAAACATTTTAAATGATCAAATATTTAATCATAATTAAATAACACAAATCCATTTTAATTAAAATTTACTAAACATTTTAAATTATCAATATGTAATTATAATTTAATCATTTTAAATTATTAAATATGTAATTATAATTTAATCATTCTGATACCAAAAATAAAAATATATGTTTCTTTTTAAAATAAAAATAATTTTTTTTTATATACTTTACTTTATTATATGTTTCTTTTTAATTTGAATACTATATTTTTTTATTATGGTTTACAACACTGGAGAAGGGTTGGTGGTACATTAATGAGATCTTTATATATTTATATATAGTCAGAGGATTTGACCTAATACCATTTACTTATAAATATTAACCACTACTAAATTTGACCCCAACGCAAATTTGATAAAACGATTAACTTACTCTAATAATTAAAATGACCTAGTCTAATAATAATAAGTAAAATGTGTTTTGGAAAAATTAACTTGTAACAGAATGTAGGATTCAAAGAAGCTGAGCAATTATGCTTGGGCTGCAAGATCTACAGAATGAAGTATAAACGATGTTACTCTTTGTGCAGACAAATGATTGCCTGTCTGCGCAATATACGTATACGTTTAGTTTCTTTGACTGACAGTGCCACTAAACCACCTTTACCCGGCACGTGCCTGCATGCACACAAAATTCTGTCCAGGCCACCCCAAACGTCAAACGTTACAAACTCAAATAATCTTTACTTCTCAATATATTGCAGTGCAGCAAACCTATCTTTGCGATGCGGTGTATTTTTACAAGCAAATTGGCTGGTGAGATAGATAGATAGAGCTGAGCTCGCCTTGCTTTCATTTATGTTGTTTGTGATTGATCTGTGCAATAAAATTGAAGTATTCTCTAATTTATTTTGTTTGTTTGTTTCTGATACTGCAGATTACATTACTTTACTTTCGATTGTTTGAGAATTTAGAACCATGTCGTTGGGACCTTTGCTGGCAAGTCGGAGAGCGAATTATTTGTACCCCTCCGATGCGTGGGATCTATCTGACTTGATAGACTTGTTGGCCTCTAATCGGCAAACCAATGTTACAGAGAATATCCACATTCAGGTCGACTGGAAAGTGACCCCTGTGGCTCATATCATCAAGTTCGATATTCCGGGTATAATATACATATATATATTGTTTTTATTTCCTAAGATTATAGGTTTTATAGCCAATTGATAGCAGTAAACCTAACCTAAATGTAGATCTGTACTATGGGATATTAGAGTTAGTTGAGAGTAGTAAACCTAACCAGGTTGATGATATTTGATATTAGAGCCAATTGATAGCGGTAAACTTAACCTAAACTTAGATGATCTTTAATATTGGATGTTAGAGTCAGTTGATAGCCTAACCAACCCGAAAGGTTGTTGATCTTTAATATTGGATCATTAAATCCAGATGCTAGCAGTAAACCAAGCCTAAAGGTTGATGATCTTTACTATGGGATATTAGAGCCAGTTGATAGCAGTAAACCTAACCAGGTTGATGATCTTTAATATTGGATATTAGAGCCACTTGATAGCAGTAAACCTAACCTAAACCTGGATGATCTTTAATATTGGATATTAAAGCGAGTTGATAGTAGTAAACCTAACCAACCTAAAGGTTGATGATCTTGAATATTGGATATTAGAGCAAGTTGATAGCAGTAAACCTAACCAACCTAAAGGTCGATGATCTTTAATATTGGATATTAGAGCAAGTTGATAGCAGTAAACCTAACCTAAAGGTTGATGATCTTTAATATTGGATATTAAAGCCATAGGACTAAACCTAACCAGGTTGATGATCAATATTGGATATTAAAGCCAGGTGATAGCAGTAAACCTAACCTAAAAGTGGATGATCATTAATATCCGATATTAAAGCCAGTTGATAGCAGTAAACCTAACCTAAAGGTTGACGATCTCTAATATTGGATATTAGAACCAGTTGATAATATCAACAGTAAACCTAAAGTAAAGGTTGATGACCTTTAATATTGAATATTAGAACTAGTTCAGGTTGATGACCTTTAATATTGAATATTAGAACTAGTTGATATAAGTAAATCTAACCTAAATATTGATGATCTTTAATATTGAATATGAGAAAGATCTAATCAACCACAAATAACACTGTCACTATGAAAGCACAAAAAGCACAAATCAAATATATAGCATTATGATACATGCTCACTAATAAAACTGTTAATATTATGATGATCATTAATATTATCGGATATTAAAACCAGTTGATAGCCGTACAAACCTAACCTAAAGGTTGATGATCTTTAATATTGGATATTAGAACCAATTAATGATAGCAGTAGGGTTGATGACCTTTAATATTGAATATTAGAACCAGTTGATAGCAATAAACCTAACCTAAATATTGATGACCTTTAATATTAAATATGAGAACGATCTAATCAACCACAAATAAAACTGTTACTAATAAAACTATCACTATGATCGCACAAGAAGCACAAATGAAATATATAGCATTATGGTAATGCTTCGAATGTTTTGATGTGATTAATGTAATGTAGTGTCTGTGTTATGCAGGTCTGGCGAAGGAGGACTTTAAAATTCAAGTGGAAGAGGGCAAGCGAGTACTGGAAATCAGCGGTGGAGTGCCCAAGAAAGAATTGCAGGGAAACGAAACGTATCTTTATTCGGAAAGACCGCAGGGGAGTTTCTTGCGTCGTTTGAAGCTTCCCGAGAATGCTGAGATCGACGAGATGAAGGCGAAGATGGAGAAGGGCGTGCTGACTATTATTATCCCCAAGATGCCGGGCCGCGATCAGCCTCGTACCAAGTCCATTCAAATTTCTGACTGAGGGAGAGGGAGAGGGAAACATAACAGCTGCTGGGATGCCATTACTAATAATAAAAAATGGAAGCATATAATTTTTTGTTTATGATTAATTTGAGGATGTTGTTCAGCGTCTATATCAATAATAATGCAATGTGATCTTATTGGAATTTTGCAGATTATAATAAGAGAATTGCTGGTTTTTTTTCCTCTTTTGGGGCAAGTGATGCAAAGAAGGATATCGGTCTTTCTAACTTTAATATCAAAGAGGAAACTAACTTTCGAAGAAGGCCACTTTACAGATTTAAAGTTAAATGCTGTCTCGCTGTTCAAAAAATTATTAGCCTGGGAGAGAGGCATGAAAATGGTGTTGAGGAGAGATGTTAGATGGGCACTTGGTTGCAATGTTTAACCATTTGAGCTGTGAATTTAAAAGGTTAATGTGTGAATTTAAAAGGTTAATGCGAGTTTGAATATCTTGGTCTAAAGGTTTTAGGTTTTTTAAAAAATTAATTAATATTATTAACATTATTTTAAAAGATAATATTAAAAAAATACAGATAAATATATATATTTTTAGAATGAAAATAATATCACTCAATACTACTAACAAATGAGAATTAACTTATTAAAAAAACCACATATATTATACCTTTATTAAAACTTTAAGTTTAAGATTTCGAAATTTCTTTTTGACTGACTTATCAAGTTATAAAAAAACCACATATATTATACCTTTAATAAAACTTTAAGTTTAAGATTTTGAAATTTCTTTCTGACTGACTTATCAAGTTTGTCGACCTATATCTTGAGTTTGTCGTGGGTCACATTAACATGTTTGAAATAATGACCTATATCTTGAGTTTGTCGTGGGTCACATTAACATGTTTGAAATAATAATAATAAACTTTATTGTTAAAAATTAAAATGGTATTTAAAAAATATATTTCTTAAATTAGTATAGATTTATTATAAATTTTGATTTATTAAGAGGGATCCAATTTCTTGAAGTGTACATTTTTATTATTATTTGGATTGATAAATCAGGGTTTAACATGGATTTATGTTACTTTAATTTTTTATATTTTATTTAAGTTCATATGTAATGTATATTTTTTATTTTTTATTTTTAATATTTTTTATTTATGACGTTGATACTGGGTTGGAGAGCAAGTGGCTTCTCTTGATGCAATAATTTTAATATTTATAAATAAATGTTTTAAAACAATTTTGATATTAAATTTCCTAACCATTTGCTTCTTTTTGATATTGAAGTATGATCATGTGCTATTCTCACATAACATGGATAGTCTCAATGCTAATCAACACATCTAAAACAATGACATCACATGGATGAGTCTGAATGATAATAATAATAATAATCTATTGACACCAATTTGGTGTATGAGACTTCCTTGTTTCTGGGACAAGGGACCTCCCTCTGCCCAATGAATTAACTGCTAAAGTCTAGCAGAGGTGTACATACACTAGCCCTTCTCACCGGAAAATATTAGAAAAATAAATGATTTTCTTAAAATACTTTTTACACAATTTTGATAAAAAATGATTTTTGAGTCATATATCTTAGCCTACCATCACATGCATAATTCTATAAATGCTAATCAATGAAAAATGAAAAAGACTTAATGACAACAAAGAACAAGAAGAAACTCAAAGGTAGAAAAAAGGAAACCGGTAACTAGAGAAAAAATATAGATGTGTCCTATATATAGCCATTGATTTGATTCAAACTAAAAGACACATAAATTTATTTAAGGTGGACATATAATTTTATTATTATTAATATTTAATATTATTTATGGTTGACATATAATATTTTTTTATTTTGTTAGGAACTAACATTACAACATCTCCCCTATACATGGTTTTAAAGCCATGAAGGCCCTCCTAAAACCATGGGTTGTTTAGGAGGCCTTGCACATGGTTACCATGAAGTTCAACATTTGTTTTGCGAATAATTCCATTTTTTATTTTTTATTATTTTGTTAGGTAGGAACATTACAACATCTCCCCCATATTGAAATTTTTATTTTTTATAATTTTGTTAGTAACAAATGTTACAACATCTCTTCCATACTTAGCAATATTATTTTCGATCATACATATAATATCCACAAACTTTACAAGATCTTTGTGGTGAGAAACATTACAAATCTCCCTCATATTGAAATTTAAAACCCAAAGAATGGAAATATTAAAAATTTTACAGAAAAATAATAGAAATATAAAAATAATAGAAATATAAAAATAATAGAAATATAAAAATAATAGAAACATAAAAACATTGGAAAATAAAGTAATATTAATAAATAAAATAATTTTTTTTAAAAATAAAAGAAAATAAAGAAATAATAAATAAAAATTATAAAAGAAATCTTTAAAAATAAGAATACAAATGAAGAAAATAAAAATAATGAAAAATCATTAAAATAAATAAATAAAAAAAACAATAAAACAAAATAAGATGGAAAAAATAATAACATAAAAACATTGAAAAAAGAAACCATTTAGTGAACTTAAGTGTGACCCTTTTCTCTTTATAAAACAAAATAAGATGGAAAAAATAATAACATAAAAACATAGAAAAAATAAACCATTTAGTGAACTGAAGTGTGACCCCTTTCTCTTTACAGGCCATGCTCTTTTGGGCTATGAAAGGTATGGTAAGAGAATGAAGAGCTTCGAAAGCATTATGGAACATTGCAATGGTGATTTTTTGTTTATTGTTTAGTTTATATTTGAATAAATGATTTAGATAGTGGACTAAAATATTTAAGATATTTTTAAAATTTTTAAATTGTATAAATTTTGGTTAATTTTATTAATTATCAAATTCTTAATTATAAAATGTTTGTTAATTTTATTTTAAATAATCAAAATTTTAAGAATTATATATATATTTTTGGAATATTTATCTTGTTTGATTTTTTGTTTAAATAATCTTACCGGGGAATTAACCTTGGTCCCAATTTCATGAGAACCCAATGTAAAGTTCAAATCTCTACCCATTATCACATTATCCCCTTTGATGAAGGATTTTTGGTAGATATTATTCCAATAAGGTACCCTCTCCTCATAGGGTGCATAGATATTGATGATGGTTAAGGATTTATCCATATCTACCATAAAAAACTCCATCCCCCAAATTCGAAACTCAGGAAATCTTGGGTTTTGATAGTCTTTGGGTTCGTCCCTATCGCCAGCCCCCCCTGAGAGGCCTCTATGATCTTGAGCAACAAAATCTGGATTCTTTAGGATACCTTTTAGGATATTTATGACTTCCTCACATTTTCCAATCATTTCTTGGAATAATATAATCTCTGGTTGGTGATTTAGGAACAACCTCCTAAGAGCAAGTATTTTCATGGGACTTGCCGATCCTCTGTAGTTGAACGGAATATACTTCATGAGGAAACCCATGTGAGTGAATTCACTTCATTTAAGTTCCCCGGTGATGGATTTTTGTTTTCCATTGAATTGTTCCTTTTGTGCTTTTTCTTGTGTAGAACATAGGAGAGAGGGTCTACCTCACCCTCTTCCTTTTGTGCTATCATAGGGGTTTTTACCCAACCCTGTTTGACTTAAGAGAAGGCCTTGATAGGTCTGGGATTTTTCTATTTTTGAGGTCAAATCGAATAGGGAGCTCCGCCGAGATCAAAGAGGTGGATATCACTTTCCTGGGAGATGGATGGTTGATTGGAGAAGGGTATTTGTGAGAAGGTCAATTCGAACCCTCAGGAGGCTCCGAGGGAGGGGAGAATGGGTTAAGACCTGGGTTATCCTGATCAGAGGGATGTAGGGAAGATTTGTAGTTCATCCAAGGATTTCCCATAAGATGAAATACATTTGCAAGTGAATCAATATGATCATCTGAATCTACAAACTTACCCCACAATTCCATTGAAGGCACTTCTGTCTCTTGAATGTCTGCTCCTCAGATTTGCTGGGAATAATTTTGTACCATTTCCACCAAAGCTGGAGCTGCTATTGCTGCCATATCCAGTTCCACTTTGAAAGGTTTTCCCCTTGGCTCACTAGTGGGAAAATTCCATCCCCATGTTCAACTTCAGGTCTACTAGCCTTTGGTGGTGTACCCCTCAACATGAATCCTCCATTTCCAGGATGTTTTCGGGGATTGGGGGCACTTTTTGAGAAAGAGAGAGTGCAATGTTTGGCATTTTTCCTGTAGAAATGACATTTATGGCATCGAAACTTGATACCTTCATAGCTTAATTTTTGTTTGTGCCTCTCTCTTCTCCAAATGAGTTCCACCTCCTCTTTGATCCCCACTATGATATTAACCGACACTAGTATTTGAGCTACCACCATCCTTTTTATGTGAAAAAAAGACATGTCCACATCAATGAATGTTCCTAGAGAAGTCCCAAGGACTCTGAATGAGTCCATATTCCAGAACTTCCAAGGAAAGCTGGACATTATTATTCAAACTATAACTACATCCATATTTTCACACTCCACATCGAACAAGGGAGTCCATTTTCTAAAAAGGATAGGAGTCGATCGAAATATCCACTGTTTTTGGAGAACCCGATCCACATCCTCCATATTGTCAAACTTGAACATGAACCAGACCTTTGTAAGAACCCTACCTTGTGGAGCATAGTTTATCTAGTATTCCTAACACTTTTTCCCCAGTCCTCTAGCATTAATTGACTGGGGTATTTTCCCCTAGCCTTTCCCACTATCAGAGTATTTTTCATATATGTGGATTGAGCCACTAAAATGTCTATCCCATAGACCAATCTAAGGACCTCATTGTTTTTGTTTGCACACTTCTTTTGTTGAGGCTTCTGGCTTGAATCCCTGCTAGTGTCGTGTTCGCCTTTGGATCCCAACTTGGTCCTCCTTTATTCACTACCATGATTTTCAACTGCAGGTACCTTAGGATCCCCATTCTTATCTGTCGAGCTCAGCAAGGAAGCTATAAAATCCTCTAAATTTTGTAAGAAATTTTCCTCCAATGGCATTGTATACTACCACTTTCCATAATCTAGGGGATCAACTGAGGGCTATCTAGCTTCCAGAAGATCCCAACTATAGTCTAAGACCAAAACCTTGTAGCCTTAGGGGTCTTGGAGCAAGCCTTGATTTTTGTCCAAGAGATTTGTGAAAGAGTTAGCCGTCAGAGGAAGCTCTAGGAAAGAGTTGAGAGGGTAAGAGAAAAGGGTGAACGGGCCCCCTCTGAGGTTTGGGTATATTTCCCTAACTTCTAGCGAAACCGTGAAGGTTCCAGGGCCCATTTCATAACCTGATTCCAGACCCATATGTCTATCCGTAGGATCCCCAACTGTCGTGTTGGAAAAATGGTCAACTTTATGATCCCTCGGTACTAACTACTTTTCTGCCATTGTTATCCCCAAATTTGAAACAAAAATAACCGGGTTCTCAAACATATCCAGATAATAATCGACCTCATCCACCACCCAAACCATGTGGAGGAGGACATTTCACTATCATAACACCTGTCAGACTGCTAACAATGTGGGAATAATAGGAAAAATGGGAAAATGAAAGAAATTTTTAGGGCTATTGTTGCATCCCCTTAGAGAAAAATAATAGTCATGAAACCCTCATTCAATCCTCTCTGCAAACTCTAGTAATATTNGTAGTGGACAGGTACTATATATATATATATATATATATATATATATATATAGAGAGAGAGAGAGAGAGAGAGAGAGAGAGAGAGATACATACATTTGAATTTGAAGAATATGGTTTAAGCCCTAATAGTGCAATTATGAGAATGCAACACTGAAAAGAGTTGGAGCATATGGAAATGGTATAGAATGGAGGAACAAGGAGTGTAGAAGAGAGAACTAGGAAGGAGTGCTTGGTGGGAGGAGTGAGTGGCTGCAGAAGCCGCATAAGCGTTGGAGGGAGGAGCGAGTGGCTGTGGAATTTGCATAGGTGCTGGAGGGGTCGCACATGAAGGGGGTAGCGATGTGAGTAGGTGCACGGGGAAAGAGGTGGTTGAGGCATGGTATGTATATCGTGGGTTGGGTGTGGAAGATGATAGGACAAAGTGGAGGAAATTGTAGGGGACAAAAGGTTTTCATGTGATCATGGCTTTGTGTAGTGAATCGAGAGGATTAAGAAGGAGGGGAATGGAAGGTGGGTGCAGGTGGGGGAGCATGGGTGTGAGTGTGAAGGTTGGCATGTGGAGCATGTATTGCACTCATGAAACAAAGGTGAGGGGTGCAAGGGTGTGAGAATGAGGAGCAAGAGCAAATAAGGAGTGGGTTGTTGAAGTGATGGAATGAGGAGGTAGCGGTTGGAGTTTAGATGGAGAAAGTATATGCAATAACAGGAGGATGCTGGTTGGGAGTGTGCTGAGAGTGGATATATGGTGCATAAGGTGTGGGAGTAGGAGTGAAAATGGGTATGGCATGAGGAATTTGAAGCCACAGAGGTGAGGATGCAATGATGTTTGCAAGTCAGGGCATGAAGGATTTAGGCAACGGTGGAAGGTGTGAAGGGTGTGTCAATAGTGTATGCGATTGGTGGTCAAAAAAATCAAAATCAAAGAATATATAAGTATTTATGGCCGCTGGACGTGGATCATACCACTCTAATACCAATGGACTGAAGAAGTTCGTTTCTTAAAGAAACACCTAGTGTAAATAATATAAATAATCCATCAATGGTAAATAATAAAATGTATAAATGATATGAGATAGGATGATTTTACAATTATGAAAAATCCCATATATAGTTTCTAAAATGGAACATAATGGCTATTCATAAGAGTTTCCACCTTTATTAATAATAATAATAATTATTTTCATTATTAATTATAAATTTAATTATTATTTATTTATTGATATATTTTTATATGTAATATTCTGGAACAAAGTTGGATTAGATCATGGAATCAATACATAGGTTGACTTGGTTAATTTCTTGGGGAGTAAGCTATCTACCCTACAATTTTCACTGGGGCCCACCCCATGCCGTCGAATGATAGCTTACTCTATTACCCTTCCGTGAGATCCAAGACCCACCATATTTTGCTTCTTCTTCGGCATTTGCCCAATTGCTAAACAAGTATTACATGAAGTTAGATGGAGGATGAGATGTAGAAGGTTGTCAAGGATCATTCCTGGGCTGCCAAAGTATCTATTCATAACTGGCTAGCATCCCATGCATCTTCATATATTGAAAACTGTTGATATATTTCAAAGTCCCTTCTCTTCTTCTCTTATGCAACTCTCAATGCCCTGGTAGTTTGCGCTTACAACTAGTGTGGCCCTGCTATTTTTTGCTTCATTTTACTAAAATTTACTTCTATCCATGACATTGGTGCATTTCATGCAAACAATGTCATCGCGGGATCTTGTTACAGTGTTGGTTTATACTTTGGTTCGTTATACTCTATTACATCATAGCCGAACATGCAATGTAATATGGCCATTTTATTTTGATCAATGCAAATTCTGCTCATGAATAACATGAAGTATTATACCGGGAATTCTCAAGAAACTCTACATTGCATCCTTCATGCACGAATAAAATTTGGGATTTACAAATGAGAATTGGGTATTTATCTACCCTTTTTAAACTATTTGATTTTGATTACAGAGGTGACAACTGCTTCAAGACTGCTTACTCCATCAAGTAGGGAAGCTGGGTGGCATTTGGGCTAACCCTCATGATGCAAGGATACAACCATGTATATTTAAAGGGATATATTGGTGACATTTTTAAAGGGAATAATGCACATGGGTATTTTTAAATGGAATAATGCCCATAACTAGCATATCCTGCAATTATGAGATTTTTGAGCTACATTCAAATTTGTATTACATTATCTTAATGGTTGGTTTTTAGAGCGTCTATATTGTAAATTTAGATCTTGTTTGGGCAATGCCTATAAATAAGCATTACTCTTTCTTTTATACTTTTGAAATATTTTATTTCAAATTTTTCAGATCCCATACTTTGAATTGGCATACCATGACTAGCATGATCCTAGGATTAAAACAATAACAAACATAGGGATCCCATCCATTAGATGTTGCAACACCCATTTGTGAATCTAATGGAGGTGCCACTAAGTTCAGAGCACTACTTTATTTCCTTGTGAATCCATTGAATAGTACCAATCACAGCACATGGATTTTGTAAGCCAATATAATCTTAACCATATGTTAGTGCCAGAAATTGTTCACAGACTATGAGAGAACAAGCCAACACAATCTCACTAAATACAATAAAGTAAAATAGGTTTTTTTAGGGTTTTGGTTGTACAGTTTATAGACAAGAGGGAAGAAACTTCATGAAACCAAAGTAAGCACTAAATCATGAGCATTTGAAAGACTCGGATGCATAAAATATAAACTATAATCCAAACATAAAAATCACAGTACTGAGTTCCACCCACAGTTAGCAAGCATTTCAAGCATAAAACCTTAAACAAGAAATGAGTATACCAACTGAGTAATTAACACAAATTAGAAATGAAACCAGTCAAAAGTCTAGAGGGCATATAGTTGCATATATTTCATAATTCAGTCATCAAAAACACATAAGAGTCATTACACTTAGCTTCATAAACCAGAGCTTGATAGCCTCCCCTTGCAACAAAAATCGAACCATTGGTCCTTTTTTCCAACTTACATTTATCCCGTTCCTTCAAAAACAGTCGCATAATTGAACCCTAACTACTTTTTAGGTTATCTATCGAACTGTTCAAAATAAACTTTATCATTATACAAAATTGAAATAACTTTTCAAACTAACTAATAACTGCTCTTCTTAAAGTACTTTTACAAGTCTTTTGATGCCTCTGCTAGAAGAGCAATACCCTCTAATGCCTAGGCTTTCCTTCTAGCTTTCTGATGGCCTGCTTCTAAATCTGCAACTCTTCTTGTCAACTCTTCATTCTACTGTGTCAGCTCCTGAATAGTTTGCTTTAATTCTGTAAACTGATTCTCTGTCTGTGTTTTTCTTTTAGGAGCCTCCTTCGAAACTGAAATTAGTTCCTGATAGTGACTATTAACTTCTTCCAGATCTTCTCTTAGTATTTTATTTGTAGTCACTAATCCTTCATTTCTTTCATGCAGGTACTCAATTTGATGCTTGTATTGTTTAATACTCCTTTGCAAATTTTCCTTCTCAGAATCAATGCATTTACCTTCTACTATTGGCTGCATCCCTTCTGGTATCCATGGGATTTTCAACTTCTTGAATATTTCTTCATCCCCTTCATATGCTCTGTCAAGGTCACAGGAATTTTTGAATGTTCTTCAGCTTCAATACTACATTGAACTGCATCTTCAATTTCCTCTCTTTTCTCCATACATGAACTCTTTATATCATTTTTCTACTGTTCTTGAATCATCTTATTTCAAACCTCCATGAATATGTCTGAAATATTAGTATCAGTGAAGATTGGTTTATCTTTTGGAACTATTGGTTTTTTATCCTTCTTAACTTCTTTATTTTCATCCTCACTATCTTCCAATTTCTACTGAGATGATGAATCTTATATTACTGTAACATTTTTCTCAGCGAGTTTGGGATTTAATAGCTTCTTCATATTTAACCTAAGCTTGTTCTTTGGCCTTGTCTTTGGCCTCCAAACTGCTCCAACCTCTCCTAACATTTTCAAAGATTTTCCTTGATGTGTTATTGAAGCTAATTCAACAACTTTCATTTTATTTCTTGGTGACACTGTTTGTTCTTCAGAATGGGTATGTATCTCTTATTTAAAGTGAACCCTAACTTCATCAGTAGCATGAACCCTAACTTCATCAGATAAGGAATTTTCATCATCTTCAGAGAGTACTGTAATAGGGGTTTGTTCTTGTTTCTTTACCTCTTGATTTACAATTTGGTTCAGCTCTTCAGGAGAAGCATCTTCTACAGGCTCAACTTCCTTCTCCTCTGACTTCGAAACTTTTTTTTCCTCAACATTAATTTGTTTTTCAATGTCAATGTTTTCATCTCCCTGATTCGAATATTTTCCTGGGTTCACCAACTTCTTCATCCTTGACTGTGACTTTCCTTTTATGTTTCTTCATCAAACTCTAACCTTTGTCTAACTGTCTCTTCTGAGACTACTCTTCCTTCTCTGTTTGGAAACCAGACCAAAACAAGAAGTATTCCCATGTCTTCTCTCTTTTATGAAGTACAGTGCTTATAACTAATTTAATAATCCCATGTTGAAATACTCATTGGTTTGTGTGATCTTGATGTTCTTTCACCCTGCTTGACATCTTCTGTAAACTTTTCAAAAAGAATAATGGGAGATTCATTTTGGATTCATGACTGAGATGTTGAAGGAAACTAAAATGGTACTTAAACACAAAAGCAAATCTTCCTTCACAAGTGATATAGGATTTTGATAGGCTCTATCCATTCTGGCTTGAACTTTTGAATTGGCACTCCCTTTCCCCAATCTACTACTACATCTGGAAGTAGATATCTCTGAGCATAAAAAATGAAAGGCACCTTTTTGAACCAGAATTCACCCTCATCTAAAATTCCTATGGCTTCTGCTAGCAATTCCCTGGTCAGTTTAAAATTCAAAGTATCAAAAGACACTACATCCTTGTCCGGACATTGAGTGAATTTGTAAGAAACTTCTGAGTGATAACCTTCAATATTTTCAAAAAATACTAACCACCTTGCTTCTACAAACAATTTTGCATAGTCTGGAAAGGTTTGAACCCAACTCACGTCTGATGGTTTTGCCCTATTAGGCTTACCGATATTTTTCATTTTAAACTTTTGTCAAATAAGTTTTGTCAATGAAACACACTCTAAATTTCTTCAAATTTTGATAAACTGACAAACAATACTGTATAGAGGAACCAAAAAAACCTAAACTGAACTCTCTCGTTTAAGCTAATAAATACTTTAATTCCATGACTGAGAATTCATCATTTAGTATGAATTAGGTTTAAAAACTAATAATATGACATCAATTGTGTCATTGGTCCTCTGTTTAGAAAATCCCCAAATTTATGAACTTTGGTAACGATCCACAACCAACCTGTCAAGGTGATGAATCCAGGTGTTGTAATCGTATTTTCTTGACTGGCAGGTGTCGAATTTCATTCCTTAATCTTCTCTGATCATTTGATAACTACAAACGACCGCTCCTCAAAGCCCTAGTTTTTCGCCCTATTTCAAAATTCCGATTACAAACTGCTGATTTTCCGCCATGACCTTCATCTGCTTCTATGTGCACTTTAGGAGATACAAGATTCAAGTATTTTTTGTCTCATTATGTTCATCCATCATTATTACAAAACTCTACAACATACTATCATGACTTGCCCCCATGATGATATTCACACCTGTCACAATGATTATTCTAGAGAAAACACATATCAAATCCCTCAATGCAGTATGAGTGACACTTCATATGTGAGAATTTTAAAAATCTAACTGAAAAATAATGCCTTTTGAATTGCGCATCTTTCTTGTAGTGCATGTGTGCAAATTTTCCAGGCTTGCACTACAAGAAAGTCTGAGTTAATGATTTAAAAAAAATTAAAATTATGACAAAGGTTTAGACTTAGTTTAAGACCCTTAAACAAGCTTTATGTTATTTTTTAGACCTTTTAATCCATATAAGCATTCTATAAGACCTCTAAATATGAAATCAAACCAAAATTTGTAAAATAAGGTAAATCTAAGAAATCTAATAAATATGAGAATTAAAGGAAAAAGACAAACTATCCTAAGAAACAAATTTTTCTCAGAGTAATGAATAAAACCAAGCTTCAAAATGTAAACACAAGTATTAAAATATGGAAAACAAAAACATGACCTAACATCTGGCTCCAACTGCGGGATGAAGTCCTGCCTGTGAGGCTTCAAGAACCTGTAGACCAGTGCCTTCTGTGCTGCTACCTGCTAGTCTGCAAAATTTCCATTGGGTTATGGAGTCCTTATTCTATTATTCACATCGGTATATACAATGAAAGTCCAGTATCCATCTCAAAAACTGTAAAAATGCTTGAGGAATCGTCTATTAACAGGATTAGACAATTCCTCACCCTCCAAAGTCTGTAGTACAAAAGTATTGTTTTCCAAAAACTTTGATACTATGAAAGGACCAAACCAAAGGTTATCAAACTTGCCATGCTTTCCTTTCTGCTCCTTCCTAGCATCCCATCTCAAAACCATATTTCCCACTGAAAAAGTGTTATCTTTGATCTTCCTATCAAATATTTCTTTGATCTTTAACCTGTACAACTGAGCCTTTTCTTCCACTATTTCTCGTTTCTGCTGTAACTCTATTAATGCATAAATTCTTCTTTGCATATCATTAGGTTCTTCCTGGAAATCTTGAAAAAATTTCATCACTAGGATACCCAACTGAATAGGAAAACTACATCAGTACCATATACTAATTGGAAAGGAGAAGTTCCAATTGCTTTTTTAACTGTTATTCTGTCTGCTCATAAGGCATATTTTAACATAGAATCCCATGATCGTTTATTCTGCTTCAATAACTTCTTGACACTCTGAATGATATTCTTATTAGATGACTCAACTAAACCATTCCCCTGAGGATAATAAGGAGTTGAGTGTTTCAACATGATACCATTATTTTCACAAAATGCCCCCATAGCCTTAGATTTTTAATCCTTAGCATTATCAGTCAATATTTTTTGAGGACATCCAAATCTACGAAGAATATTTTCTTCAATAAAATCTATGATCACCTTATATGTTGCATTCCTTGTGGGAATAACTTCTACCCATTTAGTAAAGAAATTTGTAGCAGTCAAAATCCACTTATGCTGCCCTGAAGAAGATGGATTTATCTCTCCTATGAAGTCCAAACCCCATTGCTGAAAAGGAGCATTAATTGCAATTGATTTTAAAGGTAATGACAACAAATTTTGTTTACCGGCAAACTTCTGACAAGGGATACATGCTCTTACCTGCTGATATACATCTAAAAATAAGGAAGGACAATAATACCCTGCCCTTAGAATTTTATATGCTGTTGCCTTCCAATACTTATGTCCCCCAAAAGCACCTTCATGGGATTCAGAGATTATTCCTTCTATTTCTGGTTTATCTAAACATCTAAGAAAAATACCTTCTGGATCTTTCCAAAACATCTGCTGTTCTATCAAACAATATTTAGTAGTTTTCAATTTCAAAGACCCAGCAGCTTTCTTGTCTAAATGTTCTAGACATTGAAAGTACAAAAGAAAATGCACAATATCTGCATACCATGTGGATTCTGCATAGTGGTCCATAATCTTTTCTTTCTCCTTCTCTGCTTGAAATTCTTCTTGTGCTGGTTGTTCTGCCATGAGATGTAGACCTAAATCTTGACAATTTGAATCAGCTAGCAATTTAGCTAACCCTTGTCCCTTTACTAGCTTTGTAGGTCTGATATCCACATCATATTCCATGATTTGGCAATCCACTTCCCTCTTTTTCCCTCACTGTCAGGCTGAGTCAAAAAATCTTTTATGTAAGCATTAGGCACATAAGCAATAACCTTGGAATGCAAAACATAAATTCTGAAAAACTTCAAAGCTTTAACCAATGAGTAAGCTTGCTTCTCTAAAACATTGTATTTTAACTTTGAATCTCTAAGAGTTTTGCTGAAAAATGTAATGGGCTGTTCAAGATCATCCTTATACTTTTGTAATAAAATAGTAGCCAATGTATCTTCAAATGCAAAAGAGAAAGTTAGAAATTCCTTCGTAAAATCTAGGCTTGCTAATATTGGAGCTTCCGTAAGAGCCATCTTAATTTTTTCAAATGAGTCTTTTGCTTCTGCAGTCCACTTAACCTCCTGATCTTTCTTCAACATGGCTGTAATCTGTTTGATAGTCTCAGCAAAATTTGGTATGAACCAACACAGAAAATTGATTTTACCAATAAAAGATTGTACATCCTTCTTGCTCCATGGTAAACTTATTTTCAGTATTGCTTTCACCCTTTCTGGATCAATCCTTATGCCATCAACTGAAACTAAATGACCCAATAATTTACCTTCTTGAATAGAAAAATGTGATTTCTTTGGATTAAGAGATAAACCATATTTTCTGCATTTCAGAAAATTTTGTTTTAAGTGTTTTAGATGCTCATCATGGGTGAATCCATGGACCTGGGTAACACTTTTTGGCAAGCGGATTTCGGCAAAATGAAAAAAATGTACCTCGACCGAGGTTTTATAAAGCCCTCGACCGAGGTTTTAATATCTCGACCGAGGGCTTATCAAGCCCTCGACCGAGGTTTTTTTCATCCCTCGGTCGAGGTATTTATTAACCCTCGGTCGTGGTCTTGAAACCTCGACCGAGGGTTAATAAATACCTCGACCAAGGTATTAGCTCGGTCGAGGTATGTACCTCAGTCGAGGTACATACCTCGACCGAGGTGCCTTTTTAAAAAAAATT
>LPNX010641628.1:93297-215147 GCA_001517045.1 Pseudotsuga menziesii | reverse complement strand
ATGCGTTTTGAGGGCTTCTATCTAGCACATGAGTAAAAAATTAGGTTTTCATCGCCAAATTTGGCCAAAAAGTGTTACCCATCTTCATGGAATCACCCTCATCTGATTGTGAAAAGACTGTAATATCATCTAAGTAAATCACTACAAACTGATCTCTTTCCCCTACGAAGGCTATGTCCCTAGCTCTTTGAAAAGTAGCTCCAACATTCATTAATACAAAAGGCATTTTATCATACATCAAAGTACCCCAGGGAGTAGAAAAAGCTGTTTTTTCTTTATCATCAGGATGCATGGCAATTTGATTATATCCTGAAAAACCATCAACCATAGAAATTCTTTGTGCACCAACTACCTTCTGCAATATTTGTTCTATTTTTGGCAAAGGGTAATTATCCGTCAATGAAGACCTATTCAGATTTCTAAAATCAACAAATAGTTTGATTTCACCATTCTTTTTCCTTACAGGAACTAAATTAGCTACCCATGAAGAATATCTGAGGGGAACAATGATCTTAGCATCAAATAAATTTTTCACCTCCTTTTCAATAACAGGAAACAAAGCTGGATTTATCCTCCTTAATTTTTGTTTGAAAGGTTTAAAAGTCAGTTTTAAAGGCACTTTATGCTGTATAATTCCAGTATCATATGTTTTCAAATATTCATATGAGCAAGCAAAAAAATCAACATACTCTTTTAACAATTTAATGTACATGTTCCTCTGTTCTGCTGTGAGTGATTTTGAAATATTTAGCATTCTAGGATGTTCAGGGGTGCTAATATTACAGTCCACTGCATTTTCTTCTAAAGACTGTACAACAAGTTTTAAAGGTGTATCATCCTTTGAAAATATTATCTCTAATGGCACCAAACCTTTAGGAATGAAATTACTTTTAAGTTCAAAAATCTTGTGACCAGCAATCTCATTTTCTGCAATATCTTCAAAATATTCAACCTCATCATCTTGTTCTTGATCAATTAGGGAATTAGAAAACTCACCTGTTAGCTCTAAAAACATTTTTATTTCAATGTCATCTTCAAAAAATTTCCACTGCTTTACATTATCGGGCATAGAAGGTTTGTACCTAACCTCAATAGGATACTTTAGCTGTGTTGTTTTTGGAATCCTGAAATGTGTGGCTGCTAGGGCAAGAGAATCAACAGTTTGGTTATGATCCCTAGGAATATAAGTGATGTTAAAAGCCACAAAATAATTGTGTATCATATCCCGTACTTCATTACGATACACTTTCAGCAAATCTTGTTTTACTTTATAGTTGTTCCTCACCTGCTGAACAACCAACTCGGAGTCGCCATATGCAGAAATCTGCTGAATGCCTAAATCTTTTGCAAATTTCAAACCTAACAACAAAGCTTCATATTTTGCAGTATTATTGGTGGTAATAAATTCCAATTTATACATTAAATTTACTGTTTCACCACCAGGAGATATTAGAAGAACCCTTGCTCTAGCACCCTCCTTACATGATGATCCATCAAAGTATAATTGCCAAAGTTCATCTTCGTATTCTCTAGTGCATTTCAATGGATTTTCTTTTTCAACCTGTAATAAACCGGTAGTATTATCATCATCACTAAAATGCAACATATAAGTATCCAAATCCTTGTCAACAGCATACAAGAGATGATTTGTAGGGTTCTTGTCATCTGTTACAATATAGACAAATTGTAACTCTCTATATAACCTTCTGTTTTCTTTTCCAAATACGGGAATGATGGCATACGTTAAATCCATCTGTAGAGTTCGACCAACCTTCTTGGCCCAAGATCTAGAGAGGAGCAGTCCAAACTTAGGTGTAATGTCTGCTACTACCACATCCATAATCACACTCTTCATTGGTAGCTGAGCTAAACTGACAACCATATCTTTAATCACTCCTAAAAATTTTACAGCTCGTGAATCAAAAGCATATAAATCATGATAAGGTTTTTTTATACTCAAACCTAAAGCCTCCATGACAGCTTTTGGCATTAGGTTATGTGATGCTCCTGAATCCAAAAGGCAATTATGTATCATCTGTTCATGAATAGTTAGTGTGATGTAAAAAGGAGGTGATGCACCTACTTCATTTTCAGTTTTTTCTGCCAAGGCTAACCTAATAAAGATTTTAGGACTTTCTTCTTGTAAATTCACTGTGTCAGAAGGAAGTTGACTATTTGCTAAACCAATCATTTTTAGAACTGAATTTTTGTAAGAAGGATTCGTCATCAACTCAGTAAAAGGCATAGGGATCTTGATTTTGCCTAATTCATTTTCCAGGTTGAAATTCTGCATACTTTTATTTACTTCTTCAATCTCAACATTCTTCTTTTGATTATCTTGATTTTGTTTTTTCTCTAACACTGGATCAGACTACTGTTTAGGAGGCAAGACTACCTTTTTCTTTGGATTTTGAACTACTTGCTTTGGACCTGACCTTAAATTTAAAGTTTTCTTTGGCTCAACCTGATATGTATCAGCAGTTACAGCAGTCACTTCAAGATTCAAATCATTTTTTGTTTCAAACGTATCAGCATCATAATATTTTGAGTTTAAAAAATCTTCTTCAGTCCTAAAACATTCAGTCAACTGCTCTCCAAAATAATTCATATCATCATCTGTATCCTCAAAGAACACTTCCTCTTCAATTTCTTCTTCATCAACTACATTATTCTGAAGTGGTGGTGGCACTTTTTGATCCTCACTTTCTCTCCTTTCTCGCTGTATATCATTATTTCTTCTCTCTCTGGGAATGAAATGAGGCACAAACTGTCTTCTGAATTGATTTGGATTATTAGGGTTTCTGTCTCCTTCTTGAACAGGTTTATTTGATTTTTTTTCTAATTCCAACTTGTTTAATTTTGCTGTCAGGATATTTACTAGCTTGGACATCTCATCAATTTTACCTTCTACAGAGTGGGATGTTGAAACCCGTGGAGCTGCCTCTTTCTTACCCTTCCTGTCATATATCTGCTGAGCTGTATTTCCCTTCAATATATTAGAAGCTAATACATTAGAATCCACTTCTAATGTTGCCTCCTGCATGTTCAGTAAAATAGCAGGTCTTCTTTCTCTTAATAGTAGGGAAAATTCATGATCAAAACCATTGGCATAATTGAGTTTTACAAAAGTTTCTGAAGGTTTTATCTTTGCAGGAATTCTGCCATACATTTTATTGAATCTCTTCGAAAAATCAGCTATGGTTTCATCCTTCTTTCTTCTAAGGGCTCCAAACTCAGTAATGAAATATGTGTGATCCTTGGTATCACCCCACTATCTCATAAAAAGGTCCTGAAGCTCTTCTATTATAGTAATGGAATTTGCAGGTAACTCTTTGAACCATTGTCTGACCTCTCCATCAAGACTCTGTACGAACATCCTCATCCACACATCCTTTGCCTCAATATTTTGATTATCATCATAGCTGAGAAATGCATCCCAATGCTCCTTAGCTGTGGTTTCACCCTGTCCATTAAACCTAGGTAGGTATTTTTGGTAATCACCCCTAGGAAGTGCATTCAAAGGCTAAGGGAAAACTAAAGGTGCATACCTAACTGCCACCATTCGATCCATCATGTCTAATGGCTGATTTTGGGCTGCCATCTTTAAGTTGATTGGTTTAGGTGATGGAAAGACTTGACTAGAACTTGGATAAAATAGAGTTTTACCAACCTTGAGTTGAAATAAAAGGATTTTACCAGGAGATATAGTCTTTGCTTTCTTGAAAGATTGAGGATCAGTGAAAAATTGAAAATTACTAACAGGAATTGTAGGCTTCAACCAAGATGAATCTTGTTCTTCTCCCTTCAAAACAAAAAAAGGTGATGAAATATCTAACTGATCAGGGTTACATAGGGCTGGTGATGACTGAGACCTTCTGATCTTCCTAGCTATTTTCAATATTTGTTCTAGGTCTGAGACACCCAGTTGTAAAGGTGAACTAGGTTTATTTCTTGTTCCAACTCCCTTAGTAGCCACTGTGAAATATTGGTAAAAAGTAGTCTTTTAAAATTTGTTGGTTTAAGTTCACCTCTCAAAACCAGTGAAATGATGAGTATCCCAGGAAAAATAGGTTTTTAACTTCGTCCCCGGCAACAGCGCCAAAGATGTTAGTGCCATAAATTGTTCCCAGACTACGAAAGAACAAGCCAACACAATCTCAATAAATACAATAAAGTAAAATAGTTTTTTTTAGGGTTTTGGTTGTACAGTTTATAGACAAGAGGGTAGAAACTTCATGAAACCAAAGTAAGCACTAAATCATGAGCATTTGAAAGACTCAGATGCATAACATATAAACTATAAAGCAAACATAAAAATCACAGTATTGAGTTCCACCCATAGTTAGCATGCATTTCAAGCCTAAAACCTTAAACAAAAAATGAGTATACCAACTGAGTAATTAACACAAATTAGAAATGAAACCAGTCAAAAGTCTAGAGGGCATATAGTTGCATATATTTCATAATTCAGTCATCAAAAACACATAAGAGTCATTACACTTAGCTTCATAAACCAGAGCTTGATAGCCTCCCCTTGCAACAAAATTCGAACCATTGGTCCTTTTTCCAACTTACATTTATCCTGTTCCTTCAAAAATAGTTGCATAATTGAGCCCTAACTACTTTTTAGGTTATCTATCAAACTGTTCAAAATAAACTTTATCATTATACAAAAATGAAATAACTTCTCAAACTAACTAATAACCGCTCTTCTTAAAGTACTTTTACAAGTCTTTTGCTGCCTCTGCTAGAAGAGCAATTCCATCTAATGCCTGGGATTTCCTTCTAGATTTCTGATGGTCTGCTTCTAAATCTGCAACTCTTCTTGTCAAGTCTTCATTCTGCTGTGTCAGCTCCTGAATATTTTTCTTTAATTCTGTAAACTGATTCTTTGTCTGTCTTTTTCTTTTAAGAGCCTCTGTAGAAATTGAAATCAGTTCCTGATAGTGACTATTAACTTCTTTTAGATCTTCTCTTAGTCTTTTATTTGCAGTCACTAATCCTTCATTGCTTTCATGCAGGTACTCAATTTGATGCGTGTATTGTTTAATACTCCTTTGCAGATTTTCCTTCTCGGAATCAATGCATTTACCTTCTACTATTGGCTGCATCCCTTTTGGTATCCATGGGATTTTCAGCTTCTTGAATATTTCTTCATCCTCCTTCATATGCTCTATCAAGGTCACAGGAATTTCTGAATGTTCTTCAGCTTCAATACTACACTGAACTGCATCTTCAATTTCCTCTCTTTTCTCCATACAAGAAATCTTTATATCATTTTGCTGCTGTTCTTGAATTATCTTATTTCGAACCTCCATGAACATGTCTGAAATATTAGTATCAGTGAAGACTGTTTTATGTTCTGGAACTATTGGTTTTTTATCCTTCTTAAATTCTTTGTTTTCATCCTCACTATCTTCCAATTTCTCCTGAGATGATGAATCTTCTATTACTGTAACCTTTTTCTCAATTAGTTTGGTATTTAATAGCTTCTTCATATTTAACCTAAGCTTGTTCTTTGGCCTTGTTTTCGGCCTCCAAACTGCTCCAACCTCTCCTAAAATTTTCAAAGCTTTTCCTTGATGTGTTATTGAAGCTAATTCAACAACTTTCATTTTCTTTCTTCATGACACTGTTTGTTCTTCACAATGGGTATGTATCTCTTGTTTAAAGTGAACCCTAAATTCATCAGTAGCATGAACCCCAACTTCATGACATAAGGATTTTTCATCATCTTCAGAGAGTACTGTAATAGGGGTTTGTTCCCGTTTCTTTACCTCTTGATTTACAATTTGGGTCAGTTCTTCAGGAGAAGCATCTTCTACAGGCTCAACTTCCTTCTCCTCTGACTTTGAAACTTTGTTTTCCTCAACATTAGTTTGTTGTTCAATATCAATGTTTTCATCTCCCTGATTTGTAGATTTTCCTGGTTCACCAGCTTCTTCATCCTTGACTGTGACTTTCCTTTTACGTTTCGTGATCAAACTTTGACCTTTGTCTAACTGTCTCTTCTGAGACTGCTCTTCTTTCTCTGTTTGGAAACCAAACCAAAACAAGAAGCATTCCCATGTCTTCTCTGTTTTCTGAAGTACAGTGCTTATAACTAATTTAATAATCCCATGATGAAATACTGATTGCTTTGTGTGATCTTGATGTTCTTTCACCCTGCTTGACATCTTCTGTAAAATTTTCAAAAAGAAGAATGGGAGATTCATTTTGGATTCATGACTGAGATGTTGAAGGAATCTAAAATGGCACTTAAACACAAAAGAAAATATGCCTTCACAAGTGATATAGCTTTGTAGGATTTTGATAGGCTCTATGCATTCTGACTTGAACTTTTGAATTGGTACTCCCTTTCCCCAATCTAGTACTACATCTAGAAGTAGATATCTCTGAGCATAAAAAATGAAAGGAACCTTTTTGAACTAGAATTCACCCTCATCTAAAATTCCTGTGGCTTCTGCTACCAATTCGATGATCAGTTTAAACTTCAACGTATCAAAAGACACTACATCCTTGTCCAGACATTGAGCGAATTTGTAAGAAACTTTTGAGTGATAACCTTCAATATTTTTAAAAAATACTAACCACCCTACTTCTGCAAATAGTTTTGCACAATCTAGAAAGGTTTGAACCCAACTCATGTCTGATGATTCTTCCCTATTAGTCTTACCACTCTTTTTCATTTTGAACTTTTTTCAATGAAACACACTCTAAATTTCTTCAAATTTTGATAAACTAACAGACAATACTATATAGAGGAACCAAAAAAACCTAAACTGAACTCTCTCATTTAAGCTGATAAATACTTTAATTCCATGACTGAGAATTCATCATTTAGTATGAATTAGGTTTAGAAACTAATAATCTGCCATCAATTGCGTCATTGGTCCTCTATTTAGAAAAGCCCCAAATTTATGAACTTTGGTAACAATCCACAGCCTACCTATCAAGGTGATGATCCAGGTGTTGTAATTGTATTTTCTTGACTGGAAGGTGTCGAATTGCATTCCTTAATCTTCTCTGATCATTTGATAACTACAAATGACCGCTCCTCAAAGCCCTAGTTTTTCTCCCTATTTGAAAATTTCGATTACAAACTGCTGATTTTATGCCATCACCTTCATCTGATTCTACGTGCACTTCAGGAGATACGAGATTCAAGGAGTGTTTGTCTCATTATATTCATCCATCATTATTCCAAAACTCTGCAACATACTGTCACGACTTGTCCCCATGATGATATTCACACCTGTCACAATGATTATTCTAGAGAAAACACGTATCAAATCCCTCAACGTAGTATGAGTGACACTTCATATGTGAGAATTTCAAAACTCTGACCGAAAAATAATGCTTTTTGAACTGCACGAGTTTCTTGTAGCGCATGTGTGCAAATTTTCCAGGATTGCGCTACAAGAAAGTCTGAGTTAATGATTTAAAAAAAAATAAAATTATGACAAAGGTTTAGACTTAGTTTAAGACCCTTTGAAGCTTTATGTTATTTTTTAGAACTTTGAATCCATATAAGCATTCTATAAGTCCTCTAAATATGAAATCAAACCAAAATTTGTAAAAAAAGGTAAATCTAAGAAATCTAATAAATATGAGAATTAAAGGAAAAAGACAAACTATCCTAAGAAACAAATTTTTCTTGGAGTAATGAATAAAACCAAGCTTCAAAATGTAAACAAAAGTATTAAAAGATGGAAAACAAAAACATGACCTAACACCATACATAAAGAAAAAAATTAAACTTACAATTTACATTTTAGTGAACAATTGATAGTAGAATTTTTTCAAAAATTTGTCAAAGACATATTTTCTTTTAGTCTTTAAACCTTAAAAAGATATATATATATATATATATATATATTAGATTTAAATTTATTCTAGCAACATATTTACCAAACGCCATATCCCATATTCTAAGATACATAGCATAGATTTTAATCTATTTTGTTTTCATATATTAAGATAATCTATCATATATTTTAATCTATTTTTTTCATATATTAAGATAATCATGTTAATCCAATGAAGATAATTGTTTTGGTGTGTTATTCACTAAAGAAGGTAGACATTTTGACTTCATTAAAATTAAATGAAATGACAGAAAGCTAACAAATAAAGTCCGATTGATCCAGAATTGATTTGATTCCTATGAATTCTCTTTAGCTTGATGGTTCAACGCATAACATATTGGTTTTAATTAATTAATTGTCAAATTTTAACAAAGTGTGATGGTAGACGAAGTAGAGGCATTTACCTTGCACGAAACTCTAAGTAGTTTTCTACTTTCTAAGGCTCATTTCTAGCTTGCTAATGAAAACAGGGAATAAATCAAAGTTTTGATAATGTTCTTTAGAAACAATGAAATCAATTCATAAATAATCATGAAACTATCTAGTGTCTATGTAGTTTTGAAAAATGTTAACACAAATTAAAAGAGACAATAAACATTTTTTAATGCTTAGGTGAAAAACAAAGATTACCTTGTTTCGGGAAGTTATGCTCACAAGGAAATCAAGCAGAGACTGTGACCTTTGTGGCCCCTCCATTAGATTAAAAAATGGTTGTTGCAACATAAAATGGATGAGATCCCTATGTTTGTTATTGTTCTAATCCTAGGCTCATGCTAGTCATGGTAACAGAGCCCTGCCCTTCTCCTTCTTCATGCTGCTGGGATTGTAGAGTTGCTGTCGTATCTTTTTCAACATGGAGCTATTCCTCAAGGATTTCAGTGTCCCCCAAGGATTGTGATTGTAGTTGCTCATCCTCTCCTAAATCCATATCAGGAATGATATCCATTCTGGGGTTGGCTTCCTGTTGCATCCTGAGAGTCTCCATATAAATTTCAAGGGATGTTGGTTCTTGTGTAGCAACATCCTGGTTTACTTCCTCATCTTCCTACTATTGGGGTTCCATTTCCATTATCTCTATATCACGAGACGGTTCAGGAGTCATGGTGCAAATTTCTTCGTTAAATTCCAGAATGTTTTCAATCCCTGGTTCTTCTTCCCCCATTTAGGTGGCAATTTGAACAAGAATATTCAAGGATGCTGGTTCTTGTGTATCAGCGTCTTGTTAAACCTCATCATCATTCTACTGCTGGGGTTGCATTCCTATTAATTATGTGTCCTGAGAAGGTTCATGGGTCATAGTGCAGACTTCTTCAACAAAATCAGGAATAACCTCATCATCTGGTTCATCTGTCCCGATATGGGTAGCAATTTCAACAGGAATATTCAAAGATGCTAGTTCTTGTGTATCAGCATCATGTTCATTTGCTACTTCCTTTTGCTGGAGTCTCTCTTGGGGAGCCTCACCATATTTCCAATCAGGTTGTCCCTGTTCTTCCACAACTATAGGTGCGGGCTGTTGTGTTACAAAGGCACGAACTGTGACCTTGTAATGTGACTCGATAAATATTTCTCCACACACAGGACAAACCACTCTTTCTTCCTCATCACCAACCTCAGCAGGAGCTGATCCCTCTAATTGGTCTACAACTTCAACCAATGTGTGCAGCTTCCTTTCACTCTGTTTCCTGCACACTTCGTTCCAGTTTTCTAATTCCTTCCAGAGTGATTGTACTTCCTCCTTTAATATCCCATTTTCATACAAAAGTCCTTCAATTTGAGGTTCTTCTACAGCTGGTTCTTGTGGGACATCATTTGCTTTGGGTCTCAGAATGGGGAACTTGATTTGTGCTTCTAGGGTCGCCCATCTTGCTTGCGCTGATTCTGCTGCTATAACTGACCTGGTTCTTTTTCATCTTATTGGTGGTGATTCCCATATTTCATCTTTTGATCTCCTTCTTTTTCTCTGTGGTGCTGGAACTTCCATATTTGTGGCTAATGTCAAAGGGATATCCTCTGTTTCAACATTTTCTTGTTCTTCCTCAATCAGGGTTCCTCCCCATTTAGGGGAAGATTCAATGGTCAACACCTCCATGTTTTCTTCTATTATCATAGCTCTAACATCTTTGGTTTAAACTGTCATAGCATCTAATGCTGCTCCAGTTTCAGCCTCTGCGGTCAGAGCTGCCCTATTATTTAGTCTTTCCACAGGGTTTTCTTGTACATTCTCTCCCAATTGTTCTGCTTGATCTCTTGACTGATCCTCTGATCCAGTCTCACCCCCCCCCCCCAAATAAATTGGAGGGACTTCGAACCTCCTATTGCTCTACATTTCCCCCCAATTGTGTATTGGTAGGCTCTTCTTGGTTTCGAATAGCCCCCATGAGTACAGGTTCTTCTATTTCCTCTTCTATTGGAACACTGGGCAAAAGAATGGGTTCCTGAACTTGACCTGTAAATTGCTCCTAAGTTTGGTTTTGTTGAGCAAGGGCCCATAAAATTATTAATTTAATGAGGCCATGGTGGGTAAGGGAAGAGATTGGATGCTTGGTGGTTCAGACAAACCCCGCCATATGATGCAAATCATTGAATAAATAAAATGGAATGTTTAGCAAGGCCCTATGATGGAGATGAGATAATAAAGGAAATTCAGAGTGATAGACCGTTTGATACCTACCTTCACAGGTGATATACTTCTTGAGGAAAATTACTACTTGATTCCATGGCTGAGGTAGTGATTGCAACGCTATCCCCCTCCGTGACAGTTGAATGTGCTCCCCTTCCCTGAGAAAATCCTGTACTGTTGCAGGATTGGGGGTTCTTCATCCAAACCAAGCTCTACCCACTTGAGGAAGACCAATGATCTCAGCCACTATTGCTTCAAAGACTTCAATACATAACCCCCAAACCTCTGAGTGGGTTTTTGTAAGGTTCAAGGAAAATTGTAGAGCTGCCTCATGATGAAACCCATTCAGACGTTGGAAGAATTCAGTCCAGCTCATAGCTTGCAAAATAGAGAAAACTTCAGCATTTCTTCTGAGTTCTCGCATGTTTGGAGGTTCATGCCGAGCTGGAATCCCCATGTTTTTTGCCTTCAGAAGTGTGTTGCAGTCCGACAGATTACAAATATGGACAATGGATGTTAGAACACAGAATATGGATGAACAACTGAGAATGGAGTTGGGTAAATTAGGAAAGTTCAGATCATCAGATTATTTAAAATTTATCCCAAATTAAGAAAGGTGGTGGTTATCAAGTAACATCAATGGTCATTAAGTCGCACAAGTGGGTGGTTAACGATATGGAGGTGTAATAATGGGCACAGAAAGGAAGGTACGATTAATATTGTCAGATCTAGTTAATACTTAATCAATTAGATAATCAAAACCATACCTTCGAAAAAACGCGATGGATGGTGACCTTTGGAGAATAGTAGAGCGTGTGAAGTGTAGCCATTTAAGTGTAATCATTATTGCAGGTATGCTGTAATGACTTTTTCTACCGGCGAACCAAAACCATTGTGTCAAATTGGTCAAAAACATGATGAATGCTGGAGTATAAATCAAAATCGCCGGCGTCAGGAATCAGAGCCATATTTGGAGGAGTCGCTAACCACGGTTGTGAAGAATTCTGTCAATAATGGAGGAGTCACAACTGCAAATCATAGAGAAATAAAATAGTTTAGCAAAGTCGTGGCCTTGTATTATAGAGAAATCAACCAATTGTGGCAGAGTCGCAACTGTTGGAAAAGGTGAAAGTGGACAATAAATGAAATGGTGTCGGAGCTGCCGGGAAAGGTGAAACTGGACAATAAGTGAAATGGTGTTGCAGTTTCCAAAAAAGGTGAAAATGGACAAAAGTAAAATGATGTTGCAGCTGTTGTAATCGAAAAAAGGATTTAAGCTGACGATGTTGCAGCTATGCGGAACAGGGGAAAAGGTGAAAGTTTAGGGTGTTGTAGCTGCGTGGAATGGGATAAAGGAGGAACTTTTATGGTGTTGTAGCTGCACAGAATAGGATAAATATGGAAGTTTTACGGTGTTATAGCTATGAAAAATGGGATAAAGGCAGAAGTTTTACGGTATTGCAGCTGCGCAAAACTGGGTAAAAGATTGATTTTGAAGGTGTTGCAGCTGCATGAAATGGGATAAAGGAACGTGTTGCGATTGCAACAGATTTATTCAAGGAGTTTTTATTCTGGTGCAGGAAGTTACAGAAGGACGACCCTGGTCAACAGGCCTAATGATGACCACCGCTCCTTAGGGGTGTCCCTGCACATTTTATTTAAAAAAAAAATGGATCAAGTGCAAAAGAAAAAGATAACAATAGCAGTAAAAAACAATTTATTTATGTACAAAGATTCATGTAAGATTTACAGTGATTAACTAAGGATTGACAGGGGCAGAGAAAAATTCCTGGCCTTGTTCTAACTGATAGTCTGGAACAGCTGCAATCTGTGAAGTGAATGCATCCTTTGAAATGGGCTTATGGTACAGTCGCAGCCTGTGACCATTAGCAAATAATGGTGCATGATTCTCATCAATGGTTACCAGGCGGACCGTACCATTATCAAACACTTTGTCTACCAAGTATGGGCCCAACCACCTTGTGCGTAATTTACCCTTGAACTCCCTTTTGAATCTTGAATAGTATAATAATGCCTAGTCTCCGTCGTAGAAGAATTTCTTTTTGATGAATCGGTCGTGCCAATTATATCTCTGTTGCTTGATTAATGCTGTTTGATCCACAACAGCTAAATGGTTCTCGTTAAGTTCATTCAATTGATTCAATCTTCTCTTTTGAGCTTCGGTTATAGCTAAGTCTACCTCCATAGCTGTCTTCAAAGTCTTGATTTCAAATTCAATCGGGAAGACAACACTTTTCCCATACACTAAGTCATAAGGAGAGAAACCTGTAGTATTGCGCCAAGTAGTACGATATGCCCACAATGCTTCCAAAATTCTATCAGCCCAATCTCTATGATGGCTCTTGATTGTCTTGGTAAGGATAGATTCAATAACTTGATTAGTTCTTTCAACCTGGCCATTGGCTTGGGGATGGTAAGGTGAAGCTATCCGGTGCTGAATATGGTACTTTCGTAGTAGAGCTTCGAATTGATGCGACACAAACTACGGTCCTCCATCGGTAACCACTTCCTTGTGTACTTTGAAACAGGTAAAGAGTTCAACATACAGGAAATCGATCACAGCCTAGTCATTGGCCTTCACCAGAGCCACAACTTCTACCCATTTCATCATGTAGTCGGTACAGACCAAGATGTAGGCTTTCTGCTTAGACTGAGGGCTAATAAGACCAACAAAATATAAGTCCCATCTATCAAAGGGTTCAACCACCAATTGTGGTTGAAGAGGCATTTGATTTAATCTATTGGGCTGGACCATCCTTTGGCAGCTATCACAAGACTGGACATATCTTTTTGCATCCCTAAAAAGGGTCAACCAATAGTAGCCCATTCTCAGCGCTTTGTGTCCTGCCTTCCTGTTTGAAAAATTCCCCCCCACAAGGCTCATCATGGCAGGCCTTCAAAATATGGAATATTTCATCTTCTCTTACCCACCTTCTAATCTCAAGATCAGGGCTTGTGTAGAAGAGATGACCGTCTATCCAACAATACCTAGCACTTTGTTGAATAATTTTCCTCTTTTCTCTTTTGGACAAATGTGCTGGAATCTTTCCTACATCCAAGTAGTTTGCAACATCTGCATACCAAGGGGAGTGAGCTGAATTTCCAAATAAGTGTTCATCTGGAAAAGAGTTCTCAAGAGGCAAATTATCATCACTGTTAGTAAAACAAGATAAGAAAGCAGCGACAACATTTTCTCTTCCAGGCCTGTCTATAATGGTAATATCAAATTCCTGTAATAATAACAGCCACCTAGTTACCCTAGCATTAGTAATAGGTTTATTCATTAGATATTTGATGGTCGAGTGGTCAGTGTGCACAAATGTAGGATATCCAGTGATATAATGTCAAAATTTGTTAATGGAGTAAACAATGGCGAAGAAATCCTTCTCGGTAACAGTATAATTAAGTTCAGTAGGGTCTAATTTTTTACTAATATAGTAAACCACATAAGGTGCTTGAACATCCTACTGTCCTAAAACTGCTCCAATGTCAGTATCAGAAGGATCTGAAGAAATGTGAAAAGGCAGGCCAATCCAATTGGGTCCTCTTAGGATGGGAGATGTGGACAACTTCTCCTTAAGTTTAACAAATGCTGTCTGGCATGCCTCATTCCAAATAAATTGCACATCCTTCATTAATAGTGAAAACAAAGGAGAGGCAAGTTTGGAAAATTTTTCTATAAATATTTGGTAATAACAAATACAAATACATAAGTGAGGGTGGCAGCACAAGAGCCATCGCCTTGCTTAGCTCCAATTGTTTTACCTGTAGAAGCACTTGCAATTGACCTTGTTTACTCATTAGTTGAAGCATACCCCGTTTATTCCATTTGCAATTGAGCCAGTCGTTCTATACAGGGAAACATTAAAGGTTGTCAGTATAAATACGTAGGATCCGACATGCCCCAAGAAACTTCGCACTTCTTTTCCAGTTACAGGAGTAGGTATATGTTTTATTACCTTGATTTTGGAGGGGTCCACCTGGATGCCATCAGTAGAGATGAAATGCCCCAACACCACTCCTTCACTCATCATCATATGGCACTTTTCAGTGCTCAAAGATAGTTGGGTCTATTCAGAGCGAGTTAAAACCTTTTCCAAATTTTTCAATGCTTCGTCAAAATCCTTGCCATAAGGAGTAAAATCATCCATAAAAATTTCCATACTATCATTAACTAATTCTGAAAATATGCCAATCACAGCTCTTTGAAATGTTGCTGGTGCATTGCATAAGCCAAAGGGAAGCACTTTGTATGCAAAAGTTCCCCAAGGACAGGTGAAGGTAGTTTTATCCTAGTCTTCAGGAGCAATTTGGATCTGATTGTACCCGCTAAACCCATCCAAGAAGGAGAAGAAATTCTTCCCGGATAAGGTGTCAAGTACTTGATCGATGAAAGGCAAGGGAAAATGATCTTTTTGTGTTTCCTTGTTTAGTTCTCTATAGTCCATGCAGACTCTCCATTTACCATTCTTCTTGGGTACTATTACGAGTGGAGACACCCACTCGCTGTCTGAAATGGGATATATAAATCCTGCTTCCAAGAGTTTCTAAATTTATTCCTTCACTATGTCCCTAATATTGGGGTTCATTCATCGTTGAGGCTGGCACACAGGTCGGGAGTCACTTTTGATATAAATATGATGGGTGCACAGATTGGAGGGAATACCCCTCATGTCTGTGTACTCCCAGGCAAATTCCCCCTTGTGTTCTTTTAAGATACTGATCAGGCGCTTATGTTCATCTAGGGAAAGGATGGGATTAATATTCATGGTTTTTCCAGACTCTACCTCGATAGGAACACTTTTCAAATTTTTCAATACTAGAACTATATGAGTGTCACTGACTAATGCCTCTTCAGTGAGATTTTCTTGTTCCTCATCATCTAGAGTAGTATTCAGGATCTGATAGATTTTCTTATTGACAGAAGTGTATTCACTGATGAAATTATTAATGACATCATCTTTAGTTTCATCTTTAAAAGTTAAGGCCTTCCCTATTGTTAATAATATCTGAATGCCCTCTTCTTCCTTTGGCTCCATCTATAACGTAGTTTCAGCTTCTAAGCTCGGTTGAGATGGAGGATAGAGAGTGAGGTTCTTTATCTTGGTGCCATATGATATGGTCATAGACCCAGATCGACAGCTAATGCAAGCATTAGCTGTAGCTAACCAGGGTCTTCCAAGGATCAATGACTGTCCTCCTAGTTGCGACTTAGGTTGTAAAACCAAGAAGTCAGCAGGGTACTCCCAAGAATCAAGTGAGATGACGAGATCATCCAAAATTCCTTCAGGTTTAATAGTGGATCTATCTGTTAGTTCTAAAACGGTGGGGGTTGGACTGAGATTAGTGAGCCCAAGTTTTCTTACAGTTTCAATAGTCATAACATTAATTGCTGCTCCCAAGTCTACTAGTACGTTGGGTATCTGTGTATTCCCAATCTGCACAGTAACAGTGGGATTTCGAGGGTCGTCGTATTTGGCCAAGAGGATTTTTCCCATTATCAATGCAAATAATTTCCCTATGACATGAATAGTGGGAGGATCCTTGGGTTTCCTTCCTGGTTTCCTTGTACACAGATCCCAAACAGTTCTAGCATAGATAGGTACATCTTAAAGGGCCTGAAGGAGGGGAATTTTAACATAAATATTTTTTAACTCTCCTAAGAGGTTAAACTGAGGTTGTCCCACTACCTTTGGTAGCATTAATATTTCAGGGTACGGTGGTTCCCTAATTAGCTGGGTAGGCTGTATGTCGATAGATGTATCGTTCTGTGTTTCAGTCGGCATATTAGTAGGATGTTCAGCATATTCAATAATGGGGGTCGCTGCCTTGGATAAATACTGTGGATTCATCCCTTCTTCATGAAAATAGGATGGAACATCCTCAATGATCAAAGGCTCCACTACCTTTCCTGATCGTAAGCGGATATCATTGTAGGGTACAGGGGTAAGGGAGTAAGCAGGCATGTTGAAGGTCTCAAATTGATGGACTTCTTTATTATTTGGGTTAGGGTTAGGTTGAGTAGGAAGCTGATGTTGCATCAACATATTGGGGACAACATTGTTCTGGAGTTGCAGCTGTGACTGCTGATAAGGATGAGGATATTGAGGAGGGTATGGCTGTTGAGAAAACGGTTGATGTGGAAGCTATTGAGAGGGTTGATTATGGGGAAACTAGTTCCCTGGATGGAAATTCCTCCATCTAGGATACCAAGAGTTTGGTTGGTTTGGTGGTTGTGGTGGCTGAGCCCAGGGGTTCCAGGAGTTAAAATTTTTCATTGAAGGTTGAGAAGGGTACCATTGAGGATTAGAATAAGATGAAGGGAATTGTGTATTCATATGCTGCATATGATTCCAATTATTCATGTTATTCAAAAATGGAAATGAGTTTGGAGTCATACCTTGATTTCAAGGCTTCCAGGGCTCCTTTTGTGCAATAAAGTAGGCTGGTTCCACCTCTGGAGTTGATGCCTGCAGAACACCCTTCACTTGAGTTAGTGACAGGCATTCTTTTGTGTCATGGTTCAGTTCACACAGCTAACATACTTCTATCTTGTCGAGCGGGCACTACTTCAGAGGGTGGTTCTTTCTACATCTAGGGTAGAATACACCTAGTGTGAGATCCTCTACTGCTTGTTTTTGCTTTCCCTCAGGACATCTATTTCCGAGGAGATAGAGCTCATCATTTCTATTTTAAAATTTTCAAGGATATTTCCTATCTCTACACCGGTGGCTCCTCCATTAAATGAATTCTGAGTTCTGTCGAAGACATCGCGTTCTAATTTTTCCTATTTATCCCGCCTATTATTCTTGGAAGATCCCCTGGAGTACCTTTCGCACAGTTCCACAATTTTCTCGAAGGACTCCTTGGAGATATCCCCCTTTCCTAATAGGTTTAACATATCTATCCAATCACCCCTAATCCCCTGAGGTAGGATTATTTTGAGCACATCTAACCCCATATTAGTCTGTCCAGCTCTCTGCACATTATATAAAATCCTTTCGACAAAATCTTCCAGACTTTCATCATCCTTCTGTACCATTTTAAACAGTTCTTCTCTCTTATCCTTGGTATTGCAATACTCCTTATATTTCTCCAGGAACACCTATTTCATCCTGTCCCAATTAGTGACAGTTCCGCCTCCTAGGCTCATAAACCAATGTAATGCATTGTCCTTCAGAGTGGCAGGGAAGAGTTTAAGCTTCTGTGCATTGGTGGTGTAGTCATAGCTACGACAGAGGATATCAAATTCAAAAAGAAATTCATCTGGATCCTCTGCCACTTTTCCATAAAAGTGGGGAAACACCGATGGCAATATATTTTTCATGGGGGCTATTCCTTCTGGTTTTTGAATTGGGAATTGAAGTGTAGCCACAGTCCCTTCAGGCAGGGAAATACATTCATGATGATGATTTTTTCCCATTGCCTCTTCCTCTTCGGAATCGCATTTGTTACTCATATTTTCTTATGTTTTATTCTCTTCGTTCTTCCACTGATCGATGAATTTCTGATGGAACTGTGTCCACTCCTCTTCAGTCACAACCTTCCTGTTAATGTGATATATTAGATCTCAACCAGCTGATCCTGTAGTACTAACTCTGTCTTCCTCTGCAAGGGTATTCGAGGGTGTTGTAGCTCCTTGTGTGTTCTCCACTATAGAGCCTGATGCTTCCACTCTAGGGTTGGAAGGGATTCTTCTAATGGGTGTTTCCTGATAGCGAGCCCTCATGGAAGAATTGGTTCTATCAACCAGATCATCAATGAATGTCCTTCTTCCCAATTCTGGACCTCACCCATGACCTCGAACACTTGCAATGTTAGTGTTCTGCGGGGTTATGGGATTTATAAGATGGTCACGCTGTACCCTTCTTATATTCATGCAACCCAAAACATGCAAACAATAAAAAAAACTAAGGAAGACTGAATAAAGACAATTACTGGATGTAGCTACAATAGTGTCTAATACTTATCCTCCCCGACAACGGCGCCAAAATGTTGGGCACCCTATATGCAAGTTAATTACAGCTAACATATAGAGAGTTCAATATTTATTGTCAACCCATGTAAGTCTTTTATTTCAAGGATAATATGAACTATATATGGTTTAAACACTAAGTTGATGTAAGTAAATGGTCCTACTTTCCTGTTCAACCACACTCATCCCATAATCCACTTAATCTAGTTTACTTTCTCAAGAATACATCCACAAGTACCTTTTACGATTCTTAATCTAGAATTGAAAGATTCAGGAAATAATATCTAGATTAATTTTGCAGAAAATGAAATCATGATTGTCAAACCATCTAATGATCCACCAAATTATCCTGATTTAGTTATTCTAGAAATCCAAAGGACATGAATTGAATTCAGCTATTCTAGAAATTCAAAGTTCAGGAATGAAATTCTGCAACTATAAAAGCAAAGGAATGAACTGCAAATATCTATAGAAATAGCAATTGAAAGAACTAGGGATGAATAGGGCTGTTACAGCCATCACATAGTTGCATAAGGGACAATTACCTATGCAGTCAACTGACACACTATACCACTGATATCTTACAAGAAATGCAATTACTGTTTATCCAATAACACACTGTTGTTGTAAAGGAAAGTATCCTATTGCTAGGGTTTAAGAGGCCATCAACGTATTGGGGTTGAAAGGTGGATGCAAATGGTTCTGCAAGTAAATACAAGCAAGTTTCAGAGATTAGAATGGTTCATACCATAGCCAAATGAAGGTTGATCCAAGCATCCCTTCAATCCTCTTCTTGCTCCTCTTTCTCCTCTCGCTCCAAGAGATGTGCAAAATGAATTATACCTTCCTCAAACCATATGACCACATAGAAAGCAATGACAATCAAAACAATAAAAGAAACATTTTTTATTAACATAAGCATATGATCATAAACAAATATTCAATCATACATTGAACAATGATTTGGGAAGAAGAAGGACATCACATCTTTATTAATCTTGAAAACAAGTACAAGTATACCTTCTCTTCAAGTTTGGCACCTCATGAAACCTTGATCTGGTTCTGCTGCTTCTCTTCTCCAAGGAACTCGGCCTCTAAACTCTGCAACACAAGGAGAATGATCGCTAGGGAAAAGGTGTGGGAAAAGAGAGCTACAAATCCTCCATCATAACAATGCAAAGATTCAAGTCTCCTCTCATGGACCTCCCTACCTCTATTTATATGATTAATGAAGAGTTAGGGTCAAAGACAAAGTAGTTACAACTAAAGGAGTCAGTTGCATAACTACCCAAACTACCCGAATTTCAAAATACATATTTTTTTTGACATTTTCAGGAGGCGTACACGAGTTGCAGAGACAACAGTCGCATACACGAGGAGGTATACGTGGGTTGCAATGCAAAAAGTCACATATTTAATGTGTACATGATTATTATATATAGCAATTTGCGTACGTATGTGGGTTTCCTTAAGGAAACTCGCGTACACATAAAAAAACTCATTTTTAGGGTATTTTTTTGCATTTTCAGACTTTGTTGTATTCTAGAAAGTTTTAGCTGACACAGATAAATTTCCAACAATGTAGAGATGAGTTCAAATAGAGTTACAAAACTCTAGATATGGGTCCTCCAATTTAGGTGTTTTTTTAGTGACTTTCAGTGACTTTCATGAAGTGTCGTCATGAAAGTGTCGACATGCGACAAAATCATGGGAAAGTGGTCACAGGAAGAGATGTGTCATTTTGAGCTATAACAGATTGCCCCTAATGTATGAGGTTAGAGGGGAAGACGATAGCCAAAATACATTATAAAGGAAACAACTGAGTATGGAGAGAGCAGAGAATCCAAGATCAAAAGGCTCGAACAAAGGTACCAGAAAGAGAGATAAATGTCAGACAAAACTGATTTAGGACATACAAGTCCATATACAAATCATTTCCATAAAGATACAGGCGGATCCAACATATGTATAACTGATGAAACTCTCATGGTCGCTCAATATGAAGAAAGGCTCCATATCAAATCTAAAGGAGTCATGGCCACAAATGAACAAGGTAGATCCATGTCAACAATCGATCATAGCCACAAAAATACAAGGTAGATCTATGTCTCAGCAAAATGTCATATAAAGTGTGACAAGGTCTTGCACAGCTTGGGCAATAACAAAATGATGATGCTGCTATCAACACAAGGTCTTCAATCCAAACTGCCCAAAAGGTACAAATCCTAACCATGCGAATAAAGGAGTTGAAGTAGAACATGGAGGAAATCGTTTGATTACTGGTCAATAATGAGAACTATTAACAAATGCGAGGGAAACCACCATTAATGAAAATGGTCCCCAAGGCACCTAGTACATTCTAACAAGTGTGAATATAAGGACTTGAAGTTGAACACTTGAAGAATCTATCGAGTAGGAGACATTAAGATATTCCCACGACCCAATAGTGAGGGAAATTGCCACTGATGACAACATTCCCCAAGGTACTATCATAAAACTCTAAATCTCATCCCTAGAGCAATATGTGTTGTAGTCGATAGGAGGAGATCCATTGGAAGGAAAGCATTAAGGCATCCTTCATCATCCAACATGAGGTAAGTCAAAGACTAATTGGATCTGGAATTGGTACTGAATTTCACAACAAGAAACATTGAAGACATGATGTAATGAATTGATACCAGGGAATGGCCGACACAAAAGGTCAAGGAAACTGCAGAATGGCTGACAAAGGTTTAATCCTTGAAAAGTGAGCACGACACAAAAGTGACTTAGGCAGCTTTTGACACAAAAGGAGCAATGACACAAATCTGCAATGTAGGAGACATTGACAGATTCCCCATATAATTGGAAAAGAGACCAACTGGAGGAGTAAGAAACACTGAATCAGGATAAGGTCAAAATACTAGGACCCAACTTTTGATAGACTCAAAAATGGTGCTTTGTTCAAGGAAACAAGACTTGGTGCCATGGTATAAAAAACATGTGAATGAACTTCCCTTCCCCTCTTTCTTGTAAAGGTTTAACAAGTCCAAGAAAGCAAACTCAGGACCATCTTCATTTTTGGCAAGCTCGAAGAAAAGACAGAAGAATGCTTGATAAAGAACTTATTCGTGGATTTTACGAGCCCAAACTAGTACATGCTCGATGGTGTTTTCAGAGTTTAGAGAGTCTGAAAACTCCAAAGAAGACTCCAGGGGGGTGCTTTTTTCGTACAATTTAGTCTCCTGAGGCTGAAAAAGTATAAAACATAACAAAGAAGAACTCTCTTAACTTTTGAAGAAGAAAAGGTGCACCTTTTTCATACTTAGTCAGGAAGGTCCTAAAAAGGTTAAATTACCACCTACCCAACGCTCATTCAAAAGCAGCATATAGCCTAAGTTTTACAAGTGTGAAGGAAGGCAAGATCACTTGGAAAGATCCATTTGATTACGAGAAATGGGGCTTACAACAATAAACTCGATGCTTTGTTCTTTAGGATTTAACGAGCATGACAAAGACACAAATTCCACCCAGAATATTTTTCATGTATAGGTCTAGAGCATGAAAAAGAGAAAACTAAGCTCATACCGGGGACTCCTTTTCCGTAAATTTAGTCCCCCAGGTTTGGAAAAGTGATAAAACTATGCCTGAGAATCCTCTTCTCAATCCCAAAGAAAAGAGAGTGTTCCTTTCTCGTATTATTCCACATGGTCCGAGAAAGTGATAACCTACCACCAATGTGGATGCCCATTCACATATTCTTAACGAGCCTGAATGGACAAGTTTACTCAGTAGTCAAGTCTATTTTGAGGAGTCAGACCTGGGTCTAAAGAAACTCAATATCTTTGTTGTGAAGTTTTAACGAGTCTAGAAAATTCAATTCGTGGCCTCCTTACTATTTTTAATGAGCTCGAAGGAGAGCAAAACGAATGCTCTAAATGTGAGGAGATGAGTGTCAAGGGCAAGCGAAACTAGTTCCAAGCGCGAGAAACAAACCTATGCATAATGCAATGAACAAGAGAAATGTAAAGACACTTAGGGAACGTATCCTCAAGGTAAAGGTTGTTAATTTGCAAAGGAAAAATGATACAAGGCTTAGCGATGATGAGAACAAAGATGAGGGCTTATACAATGAGCTAAGAGCATGGAAGTTGGCATCAATCTCATAAGCGCGAGCAAGGCACATGCAAATGCATTTATAGCTTGAACAACAAGACAAGGACAATAAACAGTTGTGAATCCAACTAAGAATCATGTCTCCAAGAAACAACAACATCAGGATCATATTCAGAAGAAAAGTTCTGATACAATTCACTTTGGCATAAACACATGTGACTTTGCTATTTTCTACAAATGGTAAATCCAAGGCAAAATCGACCGAAGAAGATTCTATAGAACCAAGGCTCGAGGGTTTATAATCAGTAAGATCAACCTCAGAAGGAGAGAAAAAATCAACAAGGGAGATAGAGTCTATAGGAACAAATGCAGTATCACAGGAGTTGAAAAATTCATAAGAAAAATCAAATTCATCAGGATCACTGACTTATTGTTCAAGGGAAGAGTCAAGAGACTCAACAAGACCAACATAAGAAGAAATTTCATGATTACTAGGCAAATCAGGGTTAGAATTAGTCACAACTGAACCAACATCCAATAGAATATCAGACTGTATCAAAGACTCTAGGAGGACTTCATCCGAAGGAAGGAGATCATCCGAGATAGGACACATGTCTAAACTTTCAAATGGATCGACAGAGTGGAGATCAGGCTCCACATTCTGTATAGGATAACTCACCTGGTCAACTGCTAGGGACCAAGTCCCAAGAAGGTAAGCATGAAAATAGAGGCCACTTCTCAGTAGCGATTGAACGCAAAAAACATGAGGCCACATAGCTCACCTGTGGCGGGGTAGTGTCTATAGAAACACTGGGAATCAATAAAGGAAAGACCTGGTCTCTAGTTGGGTTAGGAGACAGATCAAGAAAATCCAACTGATCAATAGTGACAATTTCTTCACCATGATTAAAGTACATCGCATGAAAGAATGTTGACACCATAGCTTGCATGGCATAGAAATAATCACGTCCAAGGAGCATATTGAAGTCCAAGGGGTCTTCTATCACCATGAAGTCAACTAAGATGGTCTTCCCACCCAAAGTAATAGGTGTTTGACCAAGATATCCCAAGGCTATACAAGTTCTTCTATCAAATGCCAGTAACTGACTAGCAGTCAACACAAGGATAGGAGATCCCATGCCTCGCCAAGCATGAGCAGAAAAGATACTAACTGAGGCTCCTTCATCAACAATACAACAAGCAATCGTGTATGGTTCAAATTTGACCTTTATTTGGAAAGGTGCATCAGAAGGAAGGCGCAACTCAACTAAGCTATCCCAATCAAAGGAAGCAATCTGAGAGCTTGGTGGGGGTTGATCCGAAATGAGTTTAGTGCCCCCTTGTTCAGTAAGTTCTAAACTGGTAGTGAAGAAAATGTGACTAGTAGACACTTCACTGGCCAAAGGAAGAGTGGGATTGATCGACAATGAATTCGATTCAACCGCTTCATGAAAGTCACTCTCCAAAGGGAGAGTGGGATTGAACAAAACTGAGGTTGGTTCAATCACATTAGGATCACTCTCTGAAAGAAGAGTGGGATCGACCAAAGATGAGATTGGTTTGACCACTTGATCAACCAAAGGTTGAGTAGGTTGTTGAGAAACTATAGGTTGTTCAAGAGAAGGAAATTCTTGAGTCTTGGACCACACTCTTCATACCTCTATGATAGCAGGGCACTGGTGAGTAAGATGATCTCCCTTGCATAGCTTACAAGGGAACCTAAGTTTGCACTATGAACGACCAGTTTTCTCAATGGTGTCAGCATGAATAGCAATGGATGACTATTTTCTCTCAGCATGACCTATAGAGGCTGAGAGTTTTCCCCCAGCATGACCACCAGAGGCTAGGTGGCTGGTTCCAACCTTACTAAGAGAGGTTAGTTGTTGAAAAAATTCAAAATGTTCAAAAACGGGATGACCATGAAACCAAACTCTTCACGCCTCCGCGATAGAAGGGCATTTATAAGTACGGTGGTCTCCCTCACAAAGCTTACAAGGTAACTTGGGCTTGTGTTTTGAACAGGTAGTGTTTTCAACAGTGTCAACATGACTCGCAGTGGTTGACAGATTGTCTTCAGCATGAACCACAGAGGCTGAGAGACTGCCCCCAGCATGACTTGTAGAGACTGGGTGGATGGATCCAACATGACTTGCAGAGGTTGGATGGGGAGGTTCAACTTGAACATCAAAGGTTGAACGGGTGCCCTCAGCATGAACTATAGAGGTTGAGTGACTGGATCCAATGTGACCTGGAAAGGTTGGAAGGATCCCACCAGCATGATCAACAGAGGCTGGATGGTGAAGATCAACTTGACTTGCAGAGGTTGAGTGCTTAGATCCAACATGACTTGCATAGGTTGGATAGCTACCCCCAGCATGAACTACAGAGGCTGGGTTGTGAGGTTCAACTTGAATTGCATAGTTTGAACGGGTGCTCCCTTCCTTATGTGCCTCCTTCCTATTCCTCCTTCTTTTACTCCTTTTAGACTGTCAGTTACTAGTATCAGTACTTTCACTGCATGAGGTAGAAGGAGGAGGAGAATCAACTACAGGTGAAGGGGAAGTAGTGTTTTGATTCCCTTGATATAAGGATCTTGCTTGAGAATCATAAGGAGCATTCAGGATGGTTGGAGTGGAAAAAAAACCACACTGGTAGCCCTAGGGTGAATCTAGGTAGATTCAGGGTGGCCATCAAAGGAACACCAACATTCCCTATGAGAGGAATAATACAAGGAGTTCCTAGCATGGGGATCTCTTGGTTGGTGTTCAAAGGGGTGTTAGCCATAGTTTTAAACAATAAGATAAAGTCTGAGGTCAACAGGAAACCAAAAGTACAAAGCACACACCTAAAGGCAGACTAAGTACAAACAAACCACACAACACTCACTAAAAATTCCTAAATCCAAGCAGACAAACATGTATAAGATATGATTTCCAGGAGAAAGATGATAGATAGTTACTTGGAATCCTTGTAGATGTTCTTAGGCACAAGAGGAGGAATCACCCACCGCCTTCCCACACCTTCTACCGGGGTTACCTTCCAAGCCCTTCCAAGGTCAACCAGAAATATCCCTCCAGTGTACCTGTGTATGAACCCTAGATGTCAAAGAGACTAAAGGCTACCTTAACTATATTGAAAGTCTGGGGGGACAGTTGCAAGCCTGGTTCATACACATGGGCAAGATAGCAAAGCCTAAAACCCTGTCTAAGATAGAATCCCCAGATGTGCAAAAACCTTGGTCTACGCTTTGACAAGGAATTAGAGGGTTATCTCCTCAGTCCAAGTCTCCACATGGCCCCTCGTGCTTAACTCTCGTTTGAGAGGAGCTTCCCAAATTAAATCAACATAGAAAAGGGTTTAGCTAGTGATTGGCCAACTACATCTGAAATTTTATACTTGTGGGGAGTTTAAACTCCCTATCCCACAAGTCTAGCCTAAGCTAGTTGGTGTATGACCCTATAAAATAAAACTTACTAATAATTTTTAAATTATATTGTTTATTTTAAGGGTTGTTTTTAGTCAGAGGGTAAATGGCATGAAACTTATGTGGTGTTTTGACTCAAAGTTGAAGCAAAATGACTAAACAAAGAGAACTGAAATGCAAAAAGCAAAAACTATTCTCTTTCTTTTTTCAAATAGAAAACTTGAAAGACACAAAAGAACAATTCTTTTTATTTTTTATTTTCAAAAACAATGATATGCCATGCAATCTAGACTAAAAAAACTAATCTACATGCATATAAAGCAAACATGTGTTTTTTTTCTTTTTCTTTTATAATTGCAAAAGAAAAACTACCTACAAACAAAATTATGCAAACAAGAACAAAGCAAAAGGAACTCTTCTATACAACCACCAAACAAACTCTAGAATGCCCTAAAGTCAGTATAAACCCTACTTGGAAGGAAGGCTTGCATAAGAGACAAGTCAACTACTTTGGCATGGTGAAGTTAACCAACAAAAGAAGAAGGAAACCAACACCAACAAGCATATGAATTTAGACAAAGATCACTAACAGAGGTTGATCAGAAACGTAAGCCAAAAATCATGCCAAGCAAAGGGGGTGGGGGAAAAGAGCAAAGAGCAAACCCTAATGCTATAAAAAGGATTACCACATAGATAAAGAACAACCAAAAGGGATGAAACTAACTACCTGGAGTCATGCACTTGCAGAGGACACCAAAAGACCTACCAAACAGCCCACAACAGCAGAAAAAACCACAAAAATGAGAAAAAAACACTATTTTAGGGGCACATGCAGGTTGTACTACTGATAGGTCGCGTGTCATACATGGGTTGACAATATAGAAAGTTGCATGTACAAGCACACATGGGTTGTACCACTGACAAGTCGCATATCATACACGGGTTGACAGTATAGAAAGTCACGTGTACCAAACCAGACACGCGACTGTTTAGTCTGCAACTCACGTATGGGTGGAAAACATTCCAAAAAAGGTCAAAAATTGCCTTAGGAAGGCATGGGAGATGTTCTATCAGACTAATGAAGAGTTCCTAAGTGGCAAGAAAGACCTAAAACCTTGCAAAAGGCTGAAAGAAATACAAAGAAACCCCAAATAGACAAGGCTCTCCCCAGCGGAGCTGCCAGTTCCGTTGTCAAGGAAAGTATCCTATGGCTAGGGTTTAAGAGGCCATCAATGTACTGGGGTTGAAAGGTGGATGCAAATGGTTCTACAGGTAAATACAAGCAAGTTTCAGATATTAGAATGGTTCATACCTTAGCCAAATGAAGGTATCAGATCCAAGCAGCCCTTCAATCCTCTTCTTGCTCCTCTTGCTCTTCTCGCTCCAAGAGACTTGAAAAACAAATTATACCTTCCTCAAACCATTATGACCACATATAAAGCAATGATAATCAAAATAATAAAATAAAATATTCTGATTAACATAAGCATATGGTCATAAACAAAGATTCAATCATACATTGAACAATGATTTGGGAAGAAGAAGGACATCACATATTTATTAATCTTGAAAACAAGTACAAGTATACCTTCTCTTCAAGTTCGGCACCTCACGAAACCTTGATATGGTTCCGCTGCTTCTCTTCTCCAAGGAACTCAGCCTCCAAACTCTGCAACACAAGGAGAATGATCACCAGGGAAAAGGTGTGGGAAAAGAGAGCTGCAAATACTCTAGCATAACAATGCAAAGATTCAAGTATCCTCTCATGGACCTCCCTACCTCTATTTATATGCTTAATGAAGAGTTAGTGTCGAAGACAAAGTTGTTACAACTGAAGGAGTCAGTTGCATAACTACCTTCCATTAAACCCGAATTTCAAAATACATATTTTTTTTGACATTTTTAGGAGGCGTACGCGGGTTGCAGAGACAACTGTAGTGTACATGAGGAGGTATACATGGGTTACAATGCAGAAAGTCATGTATTTAAGGCATATGTGACTATTATATATAGCAACTCGTGTACATATGCGGGTTTCCTTAAGAAAACACGTGTACATATAAAAAACTCATTTTTAGGGTATTTTTGGGCACTTTCAGACTTTGGTGTCTTATAGAAAGTTTCATCTAACAAAGATACCTTTCCAATGGTGCAAAGATGAGGTCAAACGGAGTTACAAAACTCTAGATATGGGTCCTCCAAGTTAGGTGTTTTTTCAGTGAATTTCAGTGACTTTCATGAAGTGTCGTCATGGAAGTGTCGACATGTGATGAAATCATGGGAAAATGGTCATAGGATGAGATGTGTCATTTTGAGATATCACATAGTTGCATAAGGGACAATTACCTATGCAGTCAACAGACACACTATACCACTGCAATCTTACAAGAAATGCAATTACTGTTTATCCATAACACACTGTAAATCAATAACTATTGCAGCTTACTATGAAGAAAGGAAATTATTACAAAATCACACAACAAAATGAATACCTAATTAAATCAACAATCCCCATGGGAAGGTAGGCCTAGCCTTCACACAGAGATGCTAGAAATAACACACGTTAAAATGCCGAGATCTGAAGAAAACTCCTTGTATTAAAAATGGCAGATAAATCACACAACCTCAATCATAGCTGATACAATAATTTAGTTAAATGTTCAACCCCTGGATCAGAATAGTTCCCCATATATATACAATTATAGTCATAACATCCTCTTCCTATTATTGGGAAGCCATGAATACCTCTGATCTTCAGGCTGCCCCAATTACAATAAACTCTTTCAGTCGTGGCAGGATGAGAGTAGAAGATATAGGGAAGCTATTATTTGACCTAGAAATAATGATCCTAATTGATTGAGAAGATATCCCATAGATTACAGCTACTTTTGAGCAGTGACACACTGTTGCCTCCAAATCTGTTGCAATCTGTTGCAGCTACCCTTGTACAACTCGCATGGACTAACACACTAGGACCGCATTCTTTGGGCAACGATGGAATGGATGGCAATCAACTTTAGCAATGAATGTCCATCCCTCCTTTGGCATGTTCATCCCACTACACTTGTATTCTCTATATCTCGAAATATCTTTATAAAACCATCATATGTTAGCATAATTTAAGATGTAGAGCCTTGATTACCACAATCCTAAGCATTAATAAAATAAGACAATTATTAACCATACCTTTATGACTTGAGGGGCCAAGTGAGGGAATTTTTTTTGTTTAGCATGCACAATAGGGTAGAATGAAGCAAAAAGAGGTGGATAAGGGTGGTAAAAAAGGGTCCATTTCTGGGCCCAACATCTCCACCCAACTGTCCTGTTGCATGTCCTCGTGCAACAACCTCCATTATTCTGAATCTGAATCTGGCATTATGCTTCGTTCATGGAGAGAAGAAAAGTTGTATGGGAATTCAGATGTTCCTTATTTTTCTATAAATCCCTTATGGACAACCCAATATCTCCAACACTTTTTCTCTTCTACCCTGCTTAATGAGAAATCTTCCCTGTACGGTTTTACTAGCCACCAGGTGAGAGGAAATTTAAATTTTAGTCCCAACCAATTAACCCCAAATTCCCTCATGCAACCAACATAACCCTCAATCCTGGAAAGTGCTTGCTCAAAATTCCTATAATAGTAAGGGTCCCTATTTCTAAGGGTTGTAGAGGAAACCTGCCATCTGTGCCGACTACCTTCCAAAGCCATTCGTTGATGCATGGAAATATGGCTGGTACAAGTAGAAATAACTCCTTCCTGAAGTTCCATTATATGTTGGGTCTGGATGGGACACGAGATTAGACTCTAGTGTCGAGCAAGGAGAAGACGAGGATTCTGAGGTTCGCTTTGGATCCAAATATTTGAGTGGGCCTCATTGTGAGAGAAATTTTGGAAATACCTTTCCCACTGAACATGATTGCTCACAAAAGAGGCAAAATCCCTCAGCTGAACATCGCTTGAGAAAGGAACAAGATTCAAATGGCAGTCTAAAGGACAAGCCATCTCATGCAGATAAAGTTCACACAACAAGTTCTGGTCCTCAAAATCACTTCCCAGAAATGTTTCCAGGAATTTCGCTGAGGTTTCTATTTCATATGATCTCCCCTCTTTCACATTCCTCAGTTTAAACCAAATAAACTGCTCGAATAAGAACAAAGGGTAAGAAGAGGACGGTACTATGGTACCCAATAATTCCTGAGAAAGAGCATATAGCTGGTCTCTTTCCACCTGCATGGACTTGAACTTTTTCAGCTTCTTTAGCTCCTTCTGTAGTTCTTCCCCATGGAGTTTCTGGGTCATAAGCTCTTCTGCCCATTTTTTCCTTAGTTCCTTGATGATCTTTCTATGTTCAGTGAGGCAAACCATCCCTTCCTGATATATCTCCACCTGAATTCTCCACTTCCTTACTTCTATCCTCAGGATCGAGAGTTCTTTTGTAGGTTTCAAGATTTCTTCTTCTCTTGGATGTTCTTCCTGATCAAAATCCAAATTGATAACATTTCAAGGAAGTTTGGCCCATACCTTATCACCTAATGTGACACATTGAACATGCTGCACTTTTGAGATCACTTCTAGGTGTGTTGGTTCTTGTGTAATAGCATCCTTGCATGGAATTTATTCTACAACAACTTCAACCATAGGTAGTCCTGAAATAACTTCTGGAGATGTTAGTTCTTGTGTAACGAAATCCTCTTTTTGGAGTTCTCCTATAGCAATTTTAGTAGCTAATTGTGAGGATTTTTGTTCTTGTGGAGAAACATCCTCCTAAATTTAAATCTCCTTATCTACCCAATTATCAGATGCAACTTCAACAGGGGGATGCAAAGCTGCTGGTTCTTGTGTAATAGAGCCCTACCCTTCTCCTTCTTCATGCTTCTGGGATTGTAGAGTTGTTGTCATGTATTTTTCAATATGGATCTATTCCTCAAGGATTTCAGTGTCCCTTGAAGATTGTGATTGTAGTTGCTCATCCTCTCCTAAATCTATATCAGGAATGATATCCATTCCGGGGTTATCTTCCTATTGAATCCTAAGAGTCTCCACAAAAATTTCCAGGGATGTTGGTTCTTGTGTAGAAACATCCTGGTTTAATTCCTCATTTTCCTGCTGTTGGGGTTCCATTTCCATTATCTCTGTGTCACAAGACGGTTCAGGAGTCATGGTGCAAATTTCTTTGTTAAATTCCAGAATGTTTTCAATCCCTGGTTCTTCTTCCCCCATTTGGGTGGCAATTTGAACAAGAATATTCAAGGATGCTAGTTCTTGTGTATCAACGTCCTATTCAACCTCATCATCATTCTACTGCTGGGGTTGCATTCCTATTAAGTCTATGTCCTGAGAAGGTTCAGGGGTCATAGTGCAGACTTCTTCAACAAAATTAGGAACAACCTCATCCTCTGGTTCATTTGTCCTGATCTAGGTGGAAATTTCAATAGGAATATTCAAAGATGCTGGTTCTTGTGTATCAACATCCTGTTCATTTGCTACTTGCATTTGCTGGAGTCTCTCTTGGGGACCCTCACTATCTTTCCAATCAGGTTGTCCCTGTTCTTCCACAACTGTAGGTGCGGGATGTTGTGTTACAAAGGCATGAAATATGACCTTGTAACGTGACTCGTTAAATATTTCTCCACACACAAGACAAACCACTCTTTCTTCCTCATCACCAACCTCAGCAAGAGCTGATCCCTCTAATTGGTCTGCAGCTTCAACCATTGTGTGCAACTTCCTTTCACTCTGTTTCCTGCACGCTTCCTTCCATTTTTCTAATTCCTTCTGGAGTGATTGTACTTCCTCCTTCAATAGCCCATTTTCATACATAAGTCCTTCTATTTGAGGTTCTTCTGTAGCCGGTTCTTGTGGGGCATCATTTGCTTTGGGTCTCATAATGGGGAACTCGATTTGTGCTTCTAGGGTCACCCATCTTGCCCGTGCTGCTTCTGCTGCTATAACCGACCTGGTTCTTTTTCGTCTTATTGGTGGTGATGCCTGTATTTCATCTTTTTATCTCCTTCTTTTTCTCTGTGGTGCTAGAACTTCCATATTTGCGGCTGATGTCGAAGGGATATCCTCTGTTTCGACATTTTCTTGTTCTTCCTCAATCAGGGCTCCTCCCCATTCAGGGGAAGATTCAATGGTCAACACCTCCATGTTTTCTTCTATTATCATAGCTCTAACATCTTTGGTTTCAACTATCACAGCATCTAATGCTGCTCCAGTTTCAGTCTCTGCTGTCAGAGCTGCCCTATTATTTAGTCTTTCCATAGGGTTTTCTTGTACATTCTCTCCCAATTGTTCTACTTGATCTCCTGACTAATCCTTCGATCTAGTCTCATCCCCCCCCCAACTAAATTGGAGGGACTCTAAACCTCATGTTGCTCTACATTCCCCCCCAACGGTGGATTGGCAGGCTCTTCTTGGTTTTGAATACACCCCATGAGTATAGGTTCTTCTATCTCCTCTTCTATTAGAACACCAGGCAAAAGAACGGGTTCCTAAACTTGACCTGTAAATTGCTCCTAGGTTTGGTTTTGTTGAGCAAGGGCCCATAAAATTATTAATTTAATGAGGCCATGGTGGGTAAGGGAAGAGATTGGATGCTTGGCGGTTTGGACAAACCCCGCCATATGATGTAAATCATTGAATAAATAAAATGGAATGTTTAGCAAGGCCCTATGATGGAGATGAGATAATAAAGGAAATTTAGAGTGATAGACCATTTGATACCTACCTTCACAGGTGATATACTTCTTGAGGAAAACTTCTACTTGATACCATGGCCGAGGTAGTGATTGCAACGCTATCCCCTTCCATGAGGGTTGATCATGCTGCCCTTCCCTAAGAAAATCCTGTATTGCTGCAGGATTGGGGGTTCTTCGTCCAAACTAAGCTCTGCCCACCTAAGGAAGACCAACGACCTCAGCCACTATTGCTTCAGAGACTTCAATACGTAATCCCCAAACCTCTAAGTGGGTTTCTGTAAGGTTCAAGGTGAATTGTAGAACTGCCTCATGATGAAACCCATTCAGACGTTAGAAGAATTCAGTCCAGCCCGCATCTTGAAAAATAGAGAAAAATTCGGCATTTCTTCTGAGTTCTCGCATGTTTGGAGGTTCATGCCGAGCTAGAATTCCCATGTTGTTTGCCTTGAGAACTTTGTTGTAGTCTGACAGATTACAAATTTGGACAATGGAGGTTAAAGCACAGAGTATGAATGAACAACTAAGAGTGGAGTTGGGTAAATTACGAAAAGTCAGAGCATCGAATTATTTAAAATTTATCCCAAATTAAGAAAGGTGGCAGTTATCAAGTAACATCAATGGTCATTAAGTCACATGAGTGGATGGTTAATGATATTGAGGTGTAATAATGGGCACAAAAAGGAAGGTATGATTAATATTGTCAGATCTAGTTAATACTTAATCAAGTAGATAATCAAAACCATACCTTCAAAAATACGCGATGGATGGTGACCTTTGGAGAATAGTAGAGCATGTGAAGTGCATCCATTTAAGTGTAATCATTATTGCAGGTATGCTGCAATGACCTTTTCTTCCAGCGAACCAAAACCATCTCGTGAAATTGGTTAGAAACATGATGAATGCTGGAGTATAAATCGGAATCGTCGGCCTCAGGAATTAGAGCCAGATCTGGAGGAGTTGCTAACCACGGTTGCAAAGAATTCTACCAATAATGGAGGAGTCACAACTGCAGATCATAGAGAAATCAAATAGTTTAGCAAAGTCACGGTCTTGGATTATAGAAAAATTAGCCAATTGTGGCCGAGTCGTAGCTGTCAGAAAAGGTGAAAGTGGACAATAAGTGAAATGGTGTCGTAGCTGCCGAAAAAGGTGAAAATGGACAATAAGTGAAATGGTGTCGCAGTTGCTGGAAAAGGTGAAAATGGAAAAAATTAAAATGGTGTCGTAGCTGCCGGAATCGGAAAAAGGCTTTAAACTGACGGAAGTTGATGGTGTTGCAGCTACACGGAACATGGGAAAAGGTAAAAGTTTACGGTGTTGCAGCTGCGCGAAATGGGATAAAGGTGGAAGTTTTACGGTGTTGTAGCTACACAGAATAGGATAGAGACAGAAGTTTTACGGTGTTGCAGCTGTGCAAAATGGGATAAAGGCAGAATTTTTATGGTGTTGCAGTTGTGCGAAATGGGGTAAAAGACTGGTTTTGAAGGTGTTGTAGCTGCGTGAAACGGGATAAAGGAACGTGTTCTGACTGCAACATATTTATTCAAGGAGTTTTCTTCTAGTGTAGGAATTTACAGAAGGACGACCCTGGTCAATAGGCCTGATGACGACCACCACTCCTTAGGCACGTCCGTGCACATTTTATTTTAAATAAAAACAACAAATCAAGTGCAAAATAAAAAAATAACAATAGCAGTAAAAGACAATTTATTTATGTACAAAGATTCATGTAAGATTTACAGTGATTAACTAAGGATTGACAGGGGCAGAGAAAAATTCCTGGCCTTGTTCTAACTGATAGTCTGGAATAGCTGCAATCTGTGAAGTGAATGCATCCTTTGAAATGGGCTTATGGTACAGTCGCAGCCTGTGACCATTAGCAAATAATGGTGCATGATTCTCATCAATGGTTACCAGGCGGACCGTACCATTATCAAATACTTTGTCTACCAGGTATGGGCCCAACCACCTTGTGCGTAATTTACTCTTGAAGTCCCTTTTGAATCTTGAATAGTATAATAATGCCTAGTCTCCGTCGTAGAAGACTTTATTTTTGATGAATCGGTCGTGCCAATTGGATCTCTATTGCTTGATTAATGTTGTTTGATCCACAGCAGCTAAACGGTTCTCGTTAAGTTCATTCAATTGATTCAATCTTCTCTTTTGAGCTTCATTTATAGCTAAGTCTACCTCCATAGCTGTCTTCAAAGTCTTAATTTCAAATTCAATCGGGTTGACAACACTTTTCCCATACACCAAGTCATAAGGAGAGAAACCTGTAGTATTGCTCCAAGTAGTACGATATTCCCACAATGCATCCAAAATTCTATCAGCCTAATGTCTACGATGGCTCTTGACCGTCTTGGTAAGGATAGCTTCAATAACTTTGCTAGTGCTTTCGACCTGTCCATTGGCTTGGGGATGGTAAGGTGAAGCTATCCGGTGCTGAATATGGTACTTTCGTAGTAGAGATTTGAATTGATGTGACACAAACTGTGGTCCTCCATCGGTAACCACTTCCTTGGGTACTCCAAAATGGGTAAATATTTCACCATACAGGAAATCAATCATAGCCTGGTCATTGGTCTTCACCAGAGCCACAACTTCTACCCATTTCGTCATGTAGTTGGTATAGACCAAGATGTAGTTTTTCTGCTTAGAATGAGGGATGATAGGACCAACAAAATATAAGTCCCATCTATCAAAGGGTTCAACCACCAATTGTGGTTGAAGAGGCATTTGATTTAATCTATTGGGCTAGCCCATCCTCTGGCAGCTATCACAAGACTGGACATATCTTTTTGCATCCCTAAAAAGGGTCAGCCAATAGTAGCCCATTCTCAGCGCTTTGTGTCCTGTCCTCCTATCTGCAAAATGCCCCACATAAGGCGCATCATGGCAGGCCTTCAAAATATGGAATATTTCATCTTCTCTTACACACCTTATGATCTCAAGATCAGGGCCTGTGTAGAAGAGATGACCGTCTATCCAACAATACCTGGCACTTTGTTGAATAATTTTCCTCTTTTCTCTTTTGGACAAATGTGCTAGAATATTTCCTATAGCCAAGTAGTTTGCGACATCTGCATACCAAGGGGATTGAGCTGAAACTGCAAATAAGTGTTCATCTGGAAAAGAGTCCTCAACAGGAAAATTATCATCACTGTTAGTAAAATGAGATAAGAAATCAGTGACAACATTTTCTCTTCTAGGTCTGTCTATAATGGTAATATCAAATTCCTGTAATAATAACAACCACCTAGTTACCCTGGCATTAGTAATAGGTTTATTCATTAGATATTTGATGGCCGAGTGGTCAGTGTGCACTGAATATAGGATATCCAGTGATATAATATCGAAATTTGTTAATGGAGTAAACAATGGCTAAGAAATCCTTCTCGGTAACAGTATAATTAAGTTCAACAGCGGCTAAGTTTTTACTAATATAGTAAACCACATAAGGTGCTTGACCATCCTATTGTCCTAAAACTGCTCCAATGGAAGTATCAGAAGGAGTTGAAGAAATGTGAAAAGGTAGGGTCCAATTGGGTCCTCTTAAAATGGGAGCTTTGGACAGCTTCTCCTTAAGTTTAACAAATGCTATCTAGAATGCCTCATTCCAAATAAATTGCACATCCTTAATTAATAGTGAAAACAAAGGAGATGCAAGTTGGGAAAAGTTTTCTATAAATATTCCGTAATAACAAATACAAATACATAAGTGAGGGTGGCAGCACAAGAGCCATAGCCTTGCTTAGTTCCAATTGTTTTACCTGTAGAAGCACCTATAGTTGACCTCGTTTACTCATTAGTTGAAGCATACCCCGTTTATTCCATTCACAATTGAGCCAACCGTGCTATAAAGGGAAACATTAAAGGTTGTCAGTATAAATAGGTAGGATCCAGCATGCCCCAAGAAACTTCGCACTTCTTTTTGAGTTACAGGAGTAGGTATATTTTTTATTACCCTGATTTTAGAGGGGTCCACCTGGATGCCATTAGCAGAGATGAAATGACCCAACACCACTCCTTCACTCATCGTCATATGGCACTTTTCAGTGCTCAAAGATAGCTGGGTCAGTTCATAGCGAGTTAAAACCTTTTCCAAATTTTTCAATGCTTCTTCAAAATCCTTGCCATAAGGAGTAAAATCATCAATAAAAATTTCCATACTATCATTAACTAATTCTAAAAATATGCCAATCACAGCTCTTTGAAATGTTACTAGTGCATTGCATAAGCCAAAGGGAAGCACTATGTATGCAAAAGTTCCCCAGGGACAGGTGAAGGTAGTTTTATCCTGGTCTTCATGAGCAATCTGGATCTGATTGTACCTGCTAAACCCATCCAAGAAGGAGAAGAACTTCTTCCCGAATAATGTGTCAAGTACTTGATCGATGAAAGGAAAGGAAAAATGATGTTTCTATGTTGCCTTGTTCAGCTCTCTATAGTCCACACAGACTCTCCATTTACCATTCTTCTTCGGTACTATTATGAGTGGAGACACCCACTCGCTGTCTGAAATCAGATATATAAATCCTACTCCAAGAGTTTATGAATTTCTTCCTTTAGTACGTCCCTAATATTGGGGTTCATTCTTCGTTGAGGCTGGCTCACAGGCCGAGAGTCACTTTTGATATAAATATGATGGGTGCACAGATTAGAGGGAATACCGCTCATGTCTATGTACTTTCAAGCAAATGCCACCTTGTGTTCTTTTAAGATACTGATCAGGTGCTTCTGTTCATCTAGGGAAAGGCTAGGATTAAAATTCAGGGTTTTCCAGACTCTACCTCGATAGGAACATTTTTTGAATTTTTCAATACTGGAACTATATGAGTGTCACTGACTAATGCCTCTTTTGTGATATTTTCTTGTTCCTCCTCACCTAGGGTAGTATTCAAGATCTAATAAATTTTCTTATTGACAGAAGTGGGTTCATTGATGAAATTATTAATGGCGTTGTCTTTAGTTTCATCTTTAAAAGTTAAGGCCACCATAAAAGTAGTTTATGGTTTAATAAAAGAATTTAGTAAAAGGTGTAATGTGGGAAAAGAGCTATTCTCGCTTCCCGACCCTCCCCCGTAACGACAAGCCGAGTGTAGTGAGACGCCAGGTCCCTATTGTTAATAATGGTTGAACACCCTCTTCTTCCTCTGGCTCCATCCATAACAGAGTTTTAGCTTCTAATCTCTATCAAGCTAGAGGATAGAGAGTGAGGTTATTTATCTCGGTGCCATCTGATATGCTCATAGACCCAGATTGACAACTGATGCAAGCATCAACTGTAGCTAACCAGGGTCTTCCCAGGATCAATGGGTGTCCTCCTAGCTGTGACTTAGGTTGTAAAACCAAGAAGTCAACAGGGTACTCCCAAGAATCAACTGAGATGAGGAGATCATCCAAAATTCCTTCAGGTTTAATAGTGGATCTATCTGCCAGTTCTAAAATGGTGGGGGTTGGCCTGATATTAGTGAGCCCAAGTTTTCTTGCAGTTTCAATAGTCATAACATTAATTGCTGCTCCTAAGTCTACTAGTACGTTGGGTATCTGTGTATGCCCAATCAGCACAGTGACAAGGGGATTCCTAGGATCGTCATATTTGGCCAAGAGGGTTTTTCCCATTATCAATGTAGATAATTTCCCTATGACATGAACAGTGGGAGGATCCCTGGGTTTCCTTCCTGGTTTCCTTGTACACAGATCCTGAATAGTTCTAGCATAGATAGGTACATCTTGAAGGGCCTGAAGGAGGGGAATTTTAACATAATTTTTTTTTAGCTCTCTTAAGAGGTTAAACTGAGGTTGTCCCACTACCTTTGGTAACATTAATCTTTTAGGGTACGGTGGTTCGCTAATCAGCTGTGTAGGTTGTGTGTCGATAGATGCATCGTTATGTGTTTTAGCCAGCATATTAGTAGGATGTTCATCGTTTTCAATGATTGGGGTCGCATTGGATAAATACTGTGGGTTCATCCCTTCTTCATGCATAGGGGATGGAACATCCTCAATGATCAAAGGCGTCACTACCTTTCCTAATCATAAGCGAATATCGTTGCAGGGTATAGGAGTAAGGGAGCAAGAAGGCATGTTGACAGTCTCAAATTGATGGAATATTTTATTATTTGGGTTAGGATTAGGTTGAGCAGGCAGCTGAGGTCGTATTGGCATAATGGGGGCAGCATTGTTCTGGAGTTGTAGCTGCGAATGCGGATAAGGATGAGGATATTGAGGAGGGTATGGTTGTTGAGAAAATGGTTGATGTGGAAGTTGTTGAGGAAACTAGTTCCCTGGATGGAAATTCCTCCATCCAGGAGACCAAGAATTTGGTTGGTGCGGTGGCTTTGGTCATAGCTACTACAGAGGATATCAAATTCAAAAAGAAATTCATCTAGATCCTCTGTCACTTTTCCATAAAAGCGGAGCAACATCGATGGCGATATATTTTTCATGGTGGCTATCCCTTTTGGTTGTTGAATTGGGAACTAAAGTGTAGCCACCATCCCTTCAGGCAGGGAATTACCTTCATGATGATGATTTTCTCCCATTTCCTCTTCCTCTTCGGAATCGCGTCTGTTACTCATATTTTATTCTGTTTTATCCTCTTCGTTCTTCCACTGATCGATGGATTTCTAATGGAACTGTGTCCAATCCTCTCTAGTCACAACCTTCCTGTTAATGTGATAGATGAGATCTCGATCAGTTGATCCTGTAGTACTAACTCTGTCTTCCTCTGCAGGGGATTCGAGGGTGTTGCAGCTTCTCGTTTGTTCTCCACTGTAGAGCCTGACACTGCGACTCCAGGGTTGGCATGGATTCTTCTGATGGGTGTTTCCTGATAGCGAGCCTTGGTAGAAGAATTGGTTCTATCAACCAGCTCATTAATGAATGTTCTTCTCCCCAATTCTAGACCTCGCCCATGGCCTCGACAACCTGCAATGTTAGTGTTCTATGGGGTTTTGGGATTTATAAGATCATCATGCTGTACCCTTCTTGTATTCATGCAACCCAAATCATGCAAACGGAAAAAGAACTTAAGAAGACTAAATAAAGACAATTACTAGATGCAACTACAATAGTGTCTAATACTTATCCTCCCCAGCAACAACGCCAAAATGTTGGGCACCCTATATGCAAGTTAATTAAAGCTAACATACATAGTGTTCAATATTTATTTTCAACCCAGGGAAGTCTTTTATTTCAAGGATAATATGTACTATATATGCTTTTAACACTAAGTTACTGTTAGTAAGTGGTCCTACTTTCCTGTTCAACCACACTCATCCCATAATCTACTTAATCTACTTCACTTTCTCAAGAATACAACCACAAGTACCTTTTATGACTCTTAATATAGAATTTAAAGATTCAGGAAATAATATCTAGATTACTTTTGCAGAAAATGAAATCCTGATTGTCAAACCATCTAATGATCCACCCAATTATCCTGATTTAGTTATTCTAGAAATCCAAAGGACATGAATTGAATTCAGCTATTCTAGAAATTCAAAGTTCAAGAATGAAATTCGGCAACTATAAAAGAAAAGGAACGAACTGCAAATATCTACAGAAATAGCAATTGAAAGAACTAGGGATGAATAGGGCTGTTACTACTATCACACAGTTGCATAAGGGACAATTACCTATGCATTCAAATGACACACTATACTACTGCAATCTTACAAGAAATGCAATTACTATTTATCCAGTAACACACTGTAAATCAATAACTGTTGCAGCTTACTATGAAGAAATGAAATTATCACAAAATAACACAACAGAATAAATACCTAATTAACTCAACAATCCCTGTGGGAAGGTGGGCCCAGCCTTCACACAGATATCCTGGAAATAACACACGTTAAAACATCGAGATCTGAAGTAAGCTCCTTGTATTAAAAATGGCAGATGAATCACACAACCTCAATCACATCTGATACAATAATTTAGTTAAATGTTCAACCCCTGTCTTAGAATAGTTCCCCATATTTATACAATTACAGTCATAACATCCTCTTCCTATTATTGGGTAGTCATGGAGATCTCTGATCTTCAGGCTGCCCCAATTACAATAAACTGTTACAGTCATGGCAGGATGAGAGTAGAAGATATAGGGAAGCTGTTATTTGACCCACAAATAATGATCCTGATTGATTGAGAAGATATCCTATAGATTACAACTAATTTTGAGCAGCGATGCACTGTTGCCTCCAAATCTGTCGCAATTTGTTGCATCTACCCTTGTACATCTCTCATGGACTAATACATTGGGACCGTCTTCTTTGGGAAACGATGGAATGGATGGCGATCAACTTTAGCAATGAATGTCCATCCCTCCTTTGGCATGTTCGGCCCGCTACACCTGTATTCTCTATATCTCGAAATATCTTTATAAAACCATCATATGTTAGCATAATTTAAGATGTAGAGCCTTGTGTTGCACCTGCAACATTTTCCCAAAATTCTAAAATTTTTTAGGACCCTCCTCTACTTTGATTTAGTCGGTTTTTCTTCTCGATTTTGGTCTATGAATTTTCGGAAGGTTTTATAGCACTTTGATTTGCTATCAATCGATCTGTTTTAATCCTTTGATACTTTTAAATGATCTCTTCCATTATCAAGTTCATCTTTGCTTTTGCATGTCTTTAAAGTAATTTTTCATCGGGAGTTGAGTCATTTGTTCTTCCCGCAGTTGCGGAGGTTGCATGCTTTGTTTTTCACCGTTACGGATGGTTTATTGTCCTGTCGTTGCGGGTGGGTTTCGATTCTCTGACGTTTCGGGTGGTTTTCTATTCTTCATCGGAAGGATTGAGTTCTCCCTCGTCCGACGTTGTGGATAGATCTTCTTTCCGGGCGTCCACCGTTACAGATCATGTTGGGCTTTGAATTTATCTTATCTTCCGATCTGCGCTTTGATTTGTCTTCCGGCTGCGTATCAGAGCCCATTAGCTTCGCGCTTTCTGTCATTGTGGATGGATTTTAACTTGTGAATGCCCACCGTTGCGGAGGAGTCCCATTTCTTGGCTTCCGATGTAGGTTCCCGCCAGCGCCTGATCTTTCGTTTACGTGCTCTATCCGCCGTTGTGGGTGAATTAATGTTGGGAACTATCCGCCGTTGCGGAAGGTCTATGACTCTCACCGCCCTGTTCCACTTCCATTCCACGCCTGATCATCGTGATTCATGCGTTATATTAGCCGTGGCGGGTGAGTTGGTGCTAGGGACCGTCCGCCGTTGCGGACGATTTGGGGTTCTAGCCGCTCGACTCAGGTTTGGTTCCGCGGCCGATTTAGAGCTCTCGCACGTGTGACTTTGTTTATATATGGGGCCCGGGGGTGTTGGATTTTTTATTGTTATTTTTGGGCCCGAGTTGTCATTGTATTCTCTGCGCTGTCGACCCTGCGAACTTTGTGGAGCTCCGTGCTTGTACCCGCGTCCAGGTGTCGGTTGGAAGCTTAACCGTTGTCGCCTCACCAGCTGCGCCTTACTGCCAGGTAGGATCGTTATCGCCTTACATAGTGCTATTCAAGGTTTTGATTGGGTGATGTGCTGGGGTTTGGGGTATTACTAGGGTTGTGGATACACTTCCTGTCCTGCCCGCATAATGAATTTTCCCTGCGGCTAGGTGCCATAGTCGTTTTCTTGTGTTTTCCGCCTGCATATTGAGATAATGTCCAGTTGGGGTAGCTGTTTGCGGTTAGAAAGGGGGGGGTAGTCGTTTTATTTTATAGATCCCACGTATTTATTTGTTTACCTCGGTCGTTTTAGTTTTGCCCTGCGCGCAGTGGAGGAAGGCGCGGTGCAGGTGGCCGTTATGCCGCCTGCACCTGTAGTAAGGAGGTCCAGGAAGTAGTTCCGATGGGGGTTTTGCTAAGGGTTTGTTAATTTTCCTCTGTTGATCAGTTTCCCTATTTTGTTTGCCCATTTTCGAGCCCTAACCTTTGCCCGCGCCGCGCATGTCGTCGTTTTCAGCTGTCTTAAAACCTAGGGCTTTGCTGCTGTAGTATTGTGTTTTGAAGATAGCTTGATTGAATGAAAACCTCGTATGCAGAAAAGGAATGTTTATGCCCGCAGTCTCTAGCCGCACTGATGTAATTACCTTTCCGCGAGCAGCACGAACTATTGTCGTTTTATCCTTAATAGCGCCATGTCGTTGAAATATTTGAATTGTGGACAGTTACATTTGTCCCTTTGCTTTTAAGCTTCATTCATTTGCATTGCAAGTTATTTTAAATAGGAGAAACGACACTGCGAGATGGTGGCTCACTGTATTGCACGGGATTTAGATTTTTAGTTAGGGCATGCTTGGATTGTGCATACATGCATTAGTTTGTAGTCCTACCTTCACTTTATGGCACTCTGCATATGATGTGCATATTTTGCTTCAATGAATTGCCATACTGGGGAATTGGCATGTCACATAATGGTGTAGATTTAATGCTGTCCCAAACATAGTTGATAAGCTTGATATCATGCAACAGTAGTAGGTTGTTCAGAACTATGTATGCTTCACATAAATCAAGTCATGAAATATTGCACCCTAGTCTCAAGGCATTATAGAGCTGTGCAATGCATGCTTTTGTTGCACAGGATATTAGCACAGTACACAGTATTGCATACTAGCTCAACTCTTCAGCCTGAAGAGCTTATGTCTTATTTTCATTACAAGTCATAATACACTTGAGAATGAATAAATGGCTGCACAATGTTCGCAAATTCGAATTGCTTAATGATAAAATGTTATACATGGCAGGAAGAGCTTACAATGTCCAAAAGGCAGAAAAAGAAGGCCCCTATGGTCGAAGAACAATCAGCAATAGAGGTCGTTACACAGGTAGAATATATATATGAGGACACCCAGTGTGTCTCGGGTGTTGAGCCTGAGTATAAATGGGATGAGGTATATAGATTGATTTCCCACAGGGAAGTCCCAGACATGGGTCTCGAAGAGGATCCCATTTATGCCAACATAGAGAAATCCACCATCATGAAGGTGGCTACCAGACCAGAGCTGTTCCCATGCTCTGATGTTATGAGATGGATTCTGCCCCACACAAATAGCGACACAATGCTTATAGGAAATGTCGAAGGTCAGGGCTATGCTGCATTTAGCCCAGGATATGTGGCGCTGGCTTACCACTTGCCAGAGCCTCAAATCTTCCTGTCAAATGATTGGTTGGATTACCTCAAGATGGATTTGGTAGAAACCCTGAAGAGAATGCTCTTGCCAGGAAAGCTCTATCGACACAGAGCAACCGAGGATTATGATACAGCAAGCTTAAGAGCTCCTTACAGATTTGTAGCTCTGATGCTAAACATGATCTTTGGTAGAGCCAATGGCAGACTCTTCAAATTTGAATGGGTCCCCATTATGTTCCATGTGGTGACCCAAGGAACAATCTTCAACTGGGCCAGCCTCGTATCAAGCAGTCTCTCTTCTTGCGTAGCTGCAGCCTTGGGAGGAGGAGAAGCCCGTAAGAAATATGAATTATATATGAGTGCAATTTTGATAGACTGCATACTATGTAACCAGCCTTTCCCCAACCTCAAGTGTGCCCGGGATAGGGAGAGAATGCCTGTATATGCAGCTTACAAACCACTGTGGGCTCATCAGTACCACAGTTATTACAGAGAAGTATGTGAGCATTTCATTATGCCACTATACAAGCTTATCTTCCGGAAGGAATGTGACTGCATGTAGGAAGATGATATGCAGGTAATAGAGGAGTATGGAGATTATTTCTTGACAGACAATGGTATGTATCTTAGAATGTATGGAGGCTCAAAGACACCCTATCTGCTGCCAAAATATGCAACGGATTATATAATCCACAAAGAGGCGGTCAGACAAGTGTTCATTGACAGAGTTGGTCATTTCTTGTTCCATCATAAGAAGGCTGCATATCCCCCTTTACCGTTCAAGTTAGGCAGCTGCAGATTCGCCAATGTGAAGCAAGCTGTGGAATTTATAGAGGAACTAGGGAAGTTCCATTTTGGGGAGATGCCTTTCCGGCACAATGACACTCAGGGTAAAGTGGCTGAGCACTGCAAGAATCATAAAGTGTTCTATGAATATACCCATCATTATGATAAGGATGAATCTGTTTTTCGGAGGGCTCCAAACATGACAGCACTCAGCAGAAGATTCAAACCAAAGAACCCCACCAAAGGTGGAAAAGGGGGAGAGCAAGCCAAAGCTGAGCAAGCCAGAACTGAAGAAGAGGCCAAGAAAAGACAGGAAGAGGCCCAAAAGCTAGAACAGGAAGCTGCAGAATGGCTGCAGAAAGGAGAGGAAGAAAAGAGGAAAGCTACCCAAGAAGCAGCTGAGAAAGCTCAAGAAGCAGCCGAAGAAGCAAAAAGAAAGCTGGATGAAGAGCTTCAAAAGCAAGAGGATGGGAAGATAAAGTTAACACAACAGTCAGCCTCTGAAACACCAACAGGGCAGAGTCAGGAAGAGGAAAAACCTGAGGAGCAAATCCTTCAAGTACCTATTGCTAGCACTCCTGTAACCCCTATGCTCCAATTAGTGCCTTTCGTCCAGAAGAAAGGGGAAGAAGTCCCGGACTTTAGCACTATCTATTACGACAGGGCCACCAAAAGAATCATGAGGAGGATGGAAAAGAAGGTGGAGGCAAAAGATCTATTAGGGAAAATGGTCATAGATACAGCAGTCATGCTAGGGATAGACAAAGACCCCATGCTCACGATAAGAGCCGGGGCTGCACTAATTGATGCCTCCACTGATAATGTAAACAAGATAATGATTGAGCTAGAGTCGGCAAAGAAGACCACTGCTCCGCTAAAAGACACGCTGAGGCAAGGAAGAAATGAGGGTAATAGACTAAAAAGGAAGTATGAGCATGTGCTAAGGGAAATGGAATCCACAAAGGGTGAAATCCATGCCCTCCAGGTAGAGGCGCAAGCCAAAGAGACAGCACAAGAGGCTCTAGAAAATGTACAACAGGAAGTCCAAAATCTGAGAAATGAGAAGGAATAGTTGAGGGAAAAAATGGAAGACCTAGAGGCACAGCAGAATATCATCTATGAGTCCAATACCGAATACATCAAAGAGCTGAAAGATAAGCTGGCCTCTCTGACTGTTGAACTGGAGACAACTAAGGAGCAGCAAGTCGATCTGCAGCCGTTTAAAGAACATATCCTGGCTCAGAAAGCCAAAGTGGTACACCTGCAGACTGCTCTGGAAGAAGAAAGATGCCAGGTCCTCCAGATTGATAGCCGACTGGATGAAATCTTGGACACCGCTTCTTATTTTGTTGACAGGTCTCAAGACATCCTCGAAACACTGACTACAAGGATAGCAAGGGCAGAGAATAATGAGGAAGTTCCGGCAGAACTACCCTCCAAGGATAAACAAGCCCTCAAAAGGGACTACGATCTGATAGAATTCGCTATCAATACTATAGAAGACTTCAAGAAAATGGTTAAGAAGACAAAGGGAGCCTGCACAGAATTCTTCAGGAGATCCCTAGTTACCTACAACCGATGCCAGGTAGAAGCCGAGCAGAGGCTATATGAGTTTCTAGATCATGATTCGTTTGTAGAAATGTTGCAGAAAGGACATCAGGATGAAGAAGCAAAAGTACATCACATCAAAGCCATCAATGACCAAGTTCTGAGAAATGAGATAGGTCATACAGCTGTTAGTGTGCAGCTCTTAGAAGACCAGGTGCGATTAAACACAGCCAGGGTGGACTCCATCAGAAACCAGGCCGGGAAGTTTGAGCTAAACATCCAGTTTTTAGAGCCTAGCTCGTTTGAAGGTCTCGTTGCCGAGGCAGTAGCATGGAAAAAATTCCTAGAAAACCAAGCAGGACCCTCCTCATAGGGGACCGGTCTGCTTTGTATTAATTAAAATTTTGTAAAATATTTTTGGAAAAAAAATGAAGCGTTGGGAAAACCAAGGGTTGGGAAGCCCAAAAGTTATTTTGGGCAGCCCAACCAAATTTTAGCTTCTTGTATAAAACTAGGAAAGGTAGAGAGGAAAAGGGGCTTTTTTCCCCAGTAAGACTGGAAGGTTGTTGTAATAAGAACTATTTCCTTTTGCAATAAAAATTACAGTTTTCTTGTTGAAAGAAGATCGGTGGGATTTCAAATGTGTTGCCATGGATAGTCGAAAGATGAACTACTTTGTTTTTTTAGCATTATATCCATGAATTGTGAGATCGTTCTAACTTTACGACCTATGTCTTTGTTTGATGATTTCTGATTTATTTCATGAAATAACCACCATGAGTAATGTATGTTATTCATAAACAATTAGCTATCTGGTTGTGAAATATCCTCCACTGTTCGTGCGGGTGGAAGTTAATGTCAGCTATCTATAGTTGCTTTATTATGCATGCACATTCACATTACTCATTCATATTAATCACAAGTGGGCTCCTCGGGGATAGGATAGAATAGGTAGATGAGTAGGCATATAGATAGGTAGTCATTTTATATCATAGATGCATGTGTGATTTTGGTGCTGGTGAGCCTAAGACGATAGGTAAGAACCTGCGCATCACATTGTGACTTCTCCCCGCATCCTTCACCACCTTGCATAATCAGTTAGATACTTGCATATCATTCTTAAGTCAAAAAATACAAATTCCGGTGGACCGGGCCGCAACCGGTAAACCCTTGTTGTTACTTTGACCTACGGTAGCCGGACCGTAAAACCGGATGGATTCCCTATACCAAACAGTCAATGGGCTAGTTGGGAACGTTGAATGGGGAGAATCCCTTACTGTTTCCGCCTGCGAATTTCCAGGCCTCAACACCTTGATAACCACAATCCTACGAATTAATAAAATAAAACAATGATTAACCATACCTTTATGACTTGAGGGGCCAAGTGAGGGAAAAACATCTGTCTAGCATGCACAATAGGGTAGGAAGAGGCAAAAAGAGGGGGATAAGGGTGGTTAAAAAGGGGCCATTTTCAGCCCAACAAGTGCCGCACTGGTCGTAAGCACAAATCACCAGGGCGTTGAGAGTTGCATAAGAGAAGAAGAGAAGGGACTTTGAAATATATCAACAACTTTCAATATATGAATATGCATGGGATGCTATCCAACCAAAATATTATATGAATAGATACTTTGACAACCCAGGCATGATCCTTGACAACGGTCAACAATTACAACTCACTCTTGATAAAACTTCAGGTAATACTTGTTTAGCAGCTGGGCGAACGTCAGAGAAGATCCAAGGAAGAGGAATAATCCAGTGGGTCTTGGATATCATAGAAGGGCAACAGAGTAATCTATCACTCGACTGTGTCAGGTGGGCCCCGGTGCAAATCGTCAGGTAGATAGCTTACTCCCTTTCTGGGCCTTACTAAAGTTTGCGAAGGACGGAGTTAATGATATTCAAGTGGCTATATATTCTCAAGTAATCATTTAATTGTTCACGGGGTTTGCTTAGTTGTAAATCCTTGTCCTCATACACCGGAAAAAAAATATAGGATCTCCAATAGGAATTTCGCTCAATCAACATCAACCACATCCACCATGAATACAATTCTTAGGTTGATATTCTATCAAAAGAAGCTATCGAGGTCGATGAAAGAACTAAAATATAAAATAATTTAGATTGAATGGATTGTTGTCAGAGTTTTAGCAAACCATGTTCTAATAATGACTTATTTTTATTTTAAACAAACAATTGTAATTATGCCTGCAAGTATAGATACAGAAAATACTTCTTTTTGAATATTAGTCCAAAACCAGTACTGGTTTTTAGAAGATATAAGTTTCTGTAGCAAGACTTATGTGGTGGTTAATTTCGGGAGTAATCGGAAAAACCACAGTATTCATAATTGTATATCGACGTTTTGAATCCAAACCATGATCCATCATCGGGACATTTTTCCAAGTAACATGAAGAGTGAAAAAATATGAATATATAGTGATGGGATGTGGTGACAAGAAGAGGTCGGTTTAGGGAGTTCATGGATAGAAATCTTGGAGAAATCTTGAAAGAGTTGAAATAATCAATATATGTTTGAGTTCTTCTTGAAATAACAAATATAAATTTTTTTCTTGGGAAAAAAAACAAACAAAACTAAAATCAACTTCTACGATACAAAATTATTATAAAGGAGTTGATGAAAAATGAAATGAAATTAAAATAAACCAGCAGAGATCGATCTTAACTTTGGATGTATAAAGTGTTGAGAGGGATAAAATACCTTGAGATGAAAACACCTTTTAGTGTCCTAAACGTGAGGAAAGGTTTGCGCGTTAAGGGGTTTGATTCGTTTCAGCATTTGATAGAGCCATAGTTAAGATGGATTTGAGCTAGTTCCAATCGCAATGGCCACATCAAAACATTGTTGCTTAAAACAAAAAATTACCGTATTGAAATCGTTTCATCTTATATATAAATTAAAATTGTGAATTGTAATAAATTTATCATGTTTAGTGACGATACACATGAAAGAATGGAATGAAATTTAATGATGAATTACATATATATTAAAGAGTCATCAATATCAATCAGAGTATAGTTTTGACTATTTAACTTAATGATATCATACAATATGTAATATCACTGAAATCAATGCATCTTAAAAATACTATTAGATCATATTGCATTTTCCAATGCACATATCTCAAATTCGATGGATTTTAGATCATACTGAAAAAATTCATCTAAATACATATATCAATATATCATAGATGTCCCTGATTAAGGTTTTGGTTATTTAATGGTGGTGATTCTATCTGCTTGGCTAACTATGGAAACTAAAGAAAATTAGGGTTTTGATTATCTAATTGAAGGCTATCATGTAGAATGGATAGATGGAAATATTTGGCGAGAACAAATGGATCAACTATGGGGTTTTTGGTTCCAGGATTGAATTGATGATTTGAATAATTCCTAGATATTGGTTGCTTAGTGTTATTTCTATTGATTACATTAAGGTTTCAACTATTTAATTATGGTGATTCTATATATAGTTGTGTTGAGGCCTGGAAAATCCTAGGTAACAACAGTAGGGATTCTCCCTAATAAGCATTCCCAATTAGCTCGTTATTGTTTGGTATGGGGAATCTGTCCGGTTTGTGGTCCAGCTATTGTAGGTCAAGTAACGGTTAAAGCTTGTTTTACCGGTTGCGTCTCGGTCCACTGTTTAAGTGTGTTTTTTTAGTTTCATGTTTATGTATGATATGCAAGTGCCTAATTAAGTGCAATAGATAGATATAACGAAGAGTTTCACAATGTGATGCGGAGGTTCTTACCTCTTGTCTTACCTCTTTCGCTTCTAAATCATAAACAAAGAACAACTTATATTAACACTAACTAATTCTAGCTAACCTATCCCTAGGGAGCAATATTGTAATTAATGATGAGTAATGTATTGTAAAACATGCATTTAGAATATTATAGATAGATGTTAATATTTCAGAATACATGAATAAGTAGAAAGATAAACAAAGAGATAGCTCATTGTCAGTTAAAACATTCATTACTCAAATATACTGCGGAAGTTTCACATAAATAAACAGGAAAAAATTCATAACATGAAATAATTCGTAAGTTAGAACGATCTCACAGTTCATACAAAAAGATGAAACAAAAGTAGTTCAACATTCAACCAATCTATGGCAAGCGTTTGAGACTCCATAGTGCCTTCTCCAGCAGAAAATATATCTTCTTTATTATAAGAGGAAGTAGTTCTTCCTACAATAAAATTTCAGAAAGATAGCATGAAAAAAGGTCCCTACTCTATCAACTTGATCTCTATTTATACAAATTCAAATGTCTCTTGGTCTCCCTTGCCCTTTGGGCTTCTTTTACGAATCAGTTACAGAAATGCCTTTGTCTTCTAGTAGACTTGCTAACTTAGGAAATAATTACAAAATGTATTAATAAAACAAAATACTAAGTGGACCCAGCCACATCATTTATGAATTTCCTCCAAATATTTGCATCTGTTGCTATAGTCTCGAACCCTGATGGCTCTAGGAATCTGATAGTGATCTCATGTTTGGCAACTTGGGATTTTATATTTACCACTCTGGCTGGAATCAAACAAAGTTGATCTTCTAATAAATGATTGCTCACTGCTTCCTGGGCTATTACATTTTTCAACACCTTCTCATCCAAACCTTTTTACTAGCTGGATACCTTATTGATCCTCCTGCCATCTAACCTGCAATTGCTTCAAAAATTCTTCATGATCAGGAAATTCTTCTAACCTTCTCTTTGTAGATGTTTGATAGTGATTGTAAGTTGTGAGAAATTTTCTACAGAATTCTGCACAAACACCTTCAGTCCTCTAGACTTCCTTTACCAATTCCTTTGCTGCTTTATTCCCGAATTCAATCAGTTCATACTCCAGCTTCACTGCCCCTAAATACTTGATGGGTGCATCAACTAGAGGTTCCTTGGTTGTTTCCAATAATGTCAAATGTCCTTGTAGAATTTCCAGGATATCCTGGGTCCTGTATAAAAAGTAAGAAGATGTACTCACAATTTCCTCCAACCTCATCTCTACTTGCTGAACTTTCAACATCTCATCTGCTATTTGAAGTTGCATATGATGAATTTTACTTCTAAGTGTGAGAACATGCTTCTTCAATGGCTCAATATCCATTTTCTGCTCATTTGCTGCTTTTAATAAAACTTCCAGTGAATCTTTCTGTGTCTCCAATGCTACTACTTGTGTGTCATATTGCTTGGATTTCCCCTCAACAGTAATCTTCTGCAGCTCTAGCTCTGCCACTTTATTTTCTAGAATTCTTTTCTCCTTGCTCAATTCTTCATTTGATGATTTCAAACTCTCTCGTTCTGCTTCTAAGATCTGATGTCTTTGCTGAAGCCTTCCAAACTCTGACAAGGTGGCCTCATATTTTATTTTGGACTCTCTTCCTACCTTTTCTTCTTTCCTCAGCATTTATTTCATTTTAGCCATCTTTCCTTTGTATTGCTCAATGTTTTCCATAATCCTGTCCACATTGTGGGCATTTTCATAGGCATTTGCAATGCCCATAGAAGCTAATTCCTTGGGGTGCTCTTCTACATTTTTCATGACTGTTCTCTCTGTCATTGTAGTGGCCACTGGCTGAGCTCTTACCTTCAAAGTGTTCCCTGTGCTCCATACAATGAACTTCATTTTAGGATCAAAACGAATATCCTGTAAACATGCCACATCGTATTGCTTTGATGGCGTAAAAGGTATGAGTCCCATTTCAGCTATGGGCACATGACCTCCTGTTAGGATGCTGCTAGAAGTGGCTGGCAGGTTCTATGGATTAGCCTGCACAGGTCTTTGTTATGCACCTCCACCACCCTGAAATTCATTAGTATCCTAGCCTTTCCCTCCTATATCATGCATGACTTAATTAGAGATTGAATCTCCTTTATCCAAGGCTTTCTCCCACTCTGCCATTTTCTTCAAACTAGCTTCTTTGCTTTTCTATTTGGAAACTTCTTCTCTATCTCTCTGTGCTTCTTCTGCCAATAACCTTTTTGCCCCTCCTGCAATCCTACAAATGCTTTCTTCTTGAGATTTCTTTGTAGCTTCCTCATCTCCTTCATTTGGCTTTGGGTTATTGCTGCTACTTCCTTTAGCTCCAAATGCCTTTCCTTTCAACCTCTTGCTTAAGGCTGCCATACTATAAACATTTCTAAATACTTTCTCTTCTTTGTCTATGTAGCCTGCATACTCAAAATTTACCTTGTGAGCTGCCACCTTTCCTTGTGAATCATTCCTATGGAAGCTTTTCTCCCCAAAGTGGAATATTTCCAGCTCTTTGACGAAATCCGAAGCGCTTTTGACTTTGTTGAACTTGTAACTTCCCACATAAAAGGGTATTGGTGGGAAAACAACTTTCTTGATATCGAACAAATGGCTTCCAAAACCATCTAGGAATACCTGTCTGACAACCTCCTTCAACACTATGTAGTCTGTGGCATACTTGGGTAGTAGGAAGGGTGCTCTGGTGCCCCCATACATTCTCAGATAAGTGTCCTCTTTGGTGAAAATATAGCCACCATGTTCTTTTATAGATTCCACTGCTCCTACCAACACACATGAATAGTCTTCTAAAAAGATTAACTTATATAGGGGCCTTATGAATTCTTCACAAATTAACTGATAATGATTATGATATCTGTGGGCTCCCATAATTTGGTATGCAATGTAAATAGGATCCTTCCCCTCTACCCATACACAATTCGGCTTCTCAAACCGATGCTTATAGAGTATACAATCTATCAAGAAGGATGACATAAAGAATTCTGATTTGCTCTGCTTTAAACCCTCTTGAGCCGCCTTGATACCTTTGGATAGGGTTCTAGTAGCAATATCTGCCCAGTTAAAAACTGTTCCTTCCATTGCCACATAATACATAAGGGGAATCCACCCAAAATTATACATTTTTCCATCAAACCTAACATACAGCCTGCTTAACATCAATGCTACTATTCTGAATGGGGTTGGAAGATTAGTTGTTTCATAGTCTCATGACTGCTTATGTCTGAAGGTTTTTCCCTCAGTCATCATCCCCTTTACTGTGGTGGTATAGTCAAACTTAAGACTCGTGACCCAATATGTGGTCACACTTATTTCTACTTATGGTAGACTGTATGTTTTTGAAATTAATGTCGGTGCGAATGATGCAACCGGCTTGCCTTATTCATCATTGATTATCATCCCCACTGTTTCTATCTTCAGAAAAATCCATCCAATGACCTCTGCACAGGGAAAAACCTCTGGCCTAGTGGCTATCTTGGTTAACCCAGACCTCAGACTATTCTCATATAAGGAAATATCCCCTAATCCATCTTTTGGCACTTTCTTATCAACCATCATAGGGTAGATCCATCCCCATTTCAACTTGGGCTCTGCTCCTGTAACTACTTTAGTGTCTTTGTATACTATCTCAGCCTTTACCGCAGAAGGGACTTCAACAATATCTATGTCAGAATCGCTCTCAGTGATTTTGAGCTTCTTCCTTCCCTTCTTTGGCATGGTTTCGACAGCAAACAGTACCTGCAGAACAAAATTGTCTTAACTCCCATATGACTAATGTAAGCAAAATTAATCATGCATAAACATCATTTGAGCATAAAAATATAAATTTTTTTCACCTTGTTTGTTCCTTCCATTAGAAACATTACTATGAACCCGACTCATGGTTATGGTTAAAAAACAAACTCTACTGAACCGTGAAAAACTACTGCTAAAAAAACCCTCCACACTCTTATTTTAAAAACTAAAACCCCCAAATAGCCCTAACTCTCTATAGGCACGATGAGGCTTTGAAAAACCAAAAATAATGACGAAGACACCCTAGGGAAAAACAATGCCACAAACCCCAAAGGATTTTCAACCTACGGGATTTGCATGGAGAAAAAAAAATGCAGCCCAGGCCAATGCCCACATGTGAGTGGTCGACTGTCTGCATCTCGACGTGAAACTCGACCTTATGATAAATCATCTCTGACCTAGCAAGCTGGACGAAAACGTCCTTGAACATGCATAATTCCTATGTACTTACTAGGGAAAGAAAAACGTCGGGGACAGTCTGGCCTAAGAGAAAATGGGAAGTGAAACCCTTTATGGACTCAGCCAACCCAACCACCAATGACGATGGATAGCTACAAACCCTATTGAATCATTTACTGGGAAAAAGATAAAAAAACCTACCTGTTGGTCAATGCTAGCACCACACAGCTGAGAAATATGCTGACATGTACGAGCCACGTGAACTTCACCATGGAAACCGTGCAGACGGCTTCAAATGGGAAGCATTATTCCAAGCTCACCCACTCTGTAAAAAACCACAAGGTAATAGAAATAAGTGAAGTGGGAAAATAAAAAGACTTTTCGGGCTATAAAAACCCCTAAAACACTTGCACGTGCAAACCTAAAAAAAATACTGCTAGCGCTGAATAACCGCAGGCCAAGACACATAAGTCATCATGGGAAGTCATCCCCAATGGTGGCTTGGACACAACAATTCATCTGCAATAGTGGCCCGAAAACCCAACACACTTTCGTAACAATACATCAGACTATACCTTTGCACAAGATATGCAAAAAATCCGTCGTAGCGGACCAAACATGAGGATACTTTCGCCGTAGCGGCTCCCGGATGCCAAATGAAATGAACCTCGAAATCCACCGCCATAGCGGGAAATACGTACAAAACCCTCCGCTGCAGCGGGAACACACAGACGATGACTTGGGAGAAAGAAAATAGCCCGCCGTAGTGACTCATGACCATGGAAAATGCCTGCCGTAGCAGCTCGTAATGTGAAAATCTTTCCGACATAGCGGGAGTATGCAGACATCGATGCATAAGACAAAAATGATAACCACCGTAGCGACCCAAACATGGAAATCCGTCTACTATAGAGGCAAACAAACAGGGAAAGGCTCACTGTAGTGGCTTGAAAGTGAAGAAGAGCCCATTGTAGCAGCTCAAGACTGATAAACCGTCCATTGCTGCGGATCAAAAAATATACTTTCTTCCCTGGTAAAACTAAATTTTTTCCAAAAGTTCATGATGGATGGGAACATCACAAGGTCAATCAAAGAAAAGGAAATTAAGATTTTCAAAGGGGGGCCAAAAAATATCAAAAATATTTCTGGGAAATGTTGCAGCAGTAACAATTGGCGACAAATTGGGGGACACAGATCTCTAAAAGACCTACTTTTGAACAACAACTGCTTTAAAATATCTTGTTAGATTATTTTATTATATTCCTTTCAGATACTTAGATTTCTTAGAATACAATATTTATGAACTTTTTAACATTGATTAGGGTCCAATGGGATAAGAGAACCAGGATTTCCAAGTCTCGGTAACTCTTATGAGGCCAAGATACAAAGTTTATTTTACCTCTGCCTTCAGATAGCTTCCAACTTAGACACCATAGGATTGTAACAGATGATGAACAAATATATTTGTTTGTTCCTCATTCCCATCCCGTTTTGCATTCTTTTGATGCCTCTGTACTTTTTTCCTTTTGAGTCCTCCCTGATTGCTTTCTTTCTGAAATTTGGTTCAGGTTCTTCTATCCATAATGTCCTTTTGTGTGAGAGATATTTTGATTTCAACTCATGGACGGAGAAGAACTTTTGAGAAATCTTATTCAAACTGATTTTGTTCAGTATGCCTTTTGATATATGTTTTCTTCCTGGGAGATTTTGACTCTTTTATCCTTTTGGCTTTTATTTGTGGCATGGGATCATTTAAATATAATACAACTGCTTACCCTACTTCTTCTCCATGGGTCTTTTGCTATTAGCCTCCTAGGACAAACTTTAATGTGAAGTGAATGGAGCCTCAAAACAGTATTCTAGACCTTTCTGACCTTAGTTATTTTACAAGGATTAAACAGGACTTCAATGTGTTCATAATCTATTCAGATAATTTGCTAATCTCAAAGGATCCTTAAGTATTATGTATGTGCAAATAGCAAGCAGTCTTCAGTCAAATATTTTAGTTTATTCAAACTATGATGAACTCCAAAACCAAAAGTTGCGTTGGTTTATTGAAACACAAGATAAAGAAAACCAAAAATTACAAGAAATCAAATCTTAAGCAATTAAAATGTAAATCAAACAGAACTAATCTAAATGAAGCCAAAGCAAAAAAACAATCAAACCATTTATTTATGTACAAATAAAAATAAAAAAGCACTAAGAAAAATATGGTTTAAGAACTAAACCATTTACTAGCAAGTTATCTTCCCACCCCTGGAAATCTTGCAATTTGTAAGTTGAGGGGCCTAACGTTTCTGCAATCTGAAAAGGGCCTATCCATAATTGCTGAAATTTAGTGTCCTTTCCCTTCTCATCATGCGGGTGATCCTACTTAAGAACCAAATCACCTACTTCAAATTCCCTTTTCCCGACTTTGTGCTTATCAAACCATCTCTTCACCATCTCTTGTTGATGTTTAAATCTCTCTCTTGATTTGGGTCTAGATTCCTCTAACTTTAACAGATTATGGATTCATATTTGTAGAACTTCATTGTTAGTTCCTCTAGAGTCTTGGGCTAGTTTAGAGGATGGAAACAAAATATTAGGAGGCATGATAGCTTCTTTCCCATAGACAAGAGTGTAGGGTGATACAACTAAGGAGTTCTTGGGTGTGACTCTATCAGCCCATAGTGCATTAGGCAAAGCTAGATGCCAACTCCATTGATTTTCTATGACCGTTTTATTCAAACTCCTAATGAGGTTTTTATTAGTGGATTCCGCTAAACCATTAATTTGTGGATAGTAGTTAGTAGAATAATGTAGTTTAATTCCTTTTTCATTTGCAAATGCAGTTAATTTAATAGATGAAAAATATGAAGCATTATAAAAAAGGAAGGAATTTGGAACCCCAAACCTGGTCATAATATGGTCTTGCAAGAAATCCATAATTGCATCTTCATTCACTTTTTGTAATGGAATAGCTTCTACCCATCTGGTGAAATAGTCTGTTGCTGTCAGGATGTACTTATGATGGAATGAATAATTTGGATTGATCTCTCCGATAATGTCAATCCCCCATTGCTTGAATGGTTCTGAAATAATAATTGGTTTCAAAGGTCCTACTGCCTTTGCTTGTCTTCCACCGCTCCTTTGACAAGTATCACATTTCTGAACATGGGCGTGAGCATATTTAAACAAAGTCAGCCAGTAATATTCAACTCTTAAAATATTGTGTGCTGTTGTATCTCTTGAGAAATGACCAACAATAGGTCCATCATGTAGTTCTACCACAACCTTATTTTCATCTTCACGTTCCAAGCATATGAGAAAAAATCCATCGTAGTTTTTTGTAAACAACACTCCACTGAATAATTTGATATAAGGACAATTTTAGACATAATGCTATCCTTTGATTGGGATTCCAATGTTACGACAAATATCCTTCTTGAAGGTCATGAACTAAATCTCTATACCAGGAGTCTGAAGCTGTGAATAAAGGACATACATCCACCATGTGTAATTCAACTTCATTACCCCAATTGTTATCTTCATTGTCTTGACTCTCAACCATCAATTTACAGAGCCCTTGTCCTTTAACGATGGTTGCTGGTTTGAATTCTAGATCGTACTCTTGCAAGGCCGTTACCCAGTTACCTCTTCTTTCTCCCAACTCTTTTTTTACAAAAAGAGATTGGACTGCCGGGTGCAGAACTATTACTTTGGTATGGTTCTTAAGTATATACGGTTTGAATTGCTTCATCACTTTAAAAACTGCATAGGCTTGCTTATCAACTGTGGGATAATTTAATTCAACCCCTTGTAGACTAGTGCTCATAAACGATATGGGGTACTCATCTCTCCCTTCTTGTTTTTGCGTAAGCACTACTGCTAATGAATCATCTAAAGTAAAAGTGTACAACATAAAATCTTTTTCAAAGTTGGGACTTTTAAGTGATGGTGCATGAGCTATGGATCTCTTGATCTTGTTAAATGCATCCTTCTCTGAATCATTCCACTTGAATTGAACACTTTGCTTGACCATTTGTTGCAAAGGTTTGACTATTTGAGCAAGGTCTGGCACAAACCTTCGCACAAAATTGATTGAGACTGCATACCTTTTTTATTATGGGGTAAAGGGATCTGTTCTATCGCTTTAATTCTCTCTAGGTCGATTGAGATCCCTTTTCACGAAATAACATGACCCAATATCTTTCCTTTGGTAACAATGACCACAAATTTCTTAGGAGTCAAAGAAATGCTATATTTTCTACAACGTTCGAAAATCTGTTCCAAATGAAACGCATGTTCTTCTCTCTTCTTAGAAAATATTGTAACATCATCTAAATAGACCACAACACTCCGACCAATCAGACCGTGGAAAGCTATATCCATAGCCCTTTGGAAAGTTTCTCCAGCGTTAATAAGTCCAAAGGGAATTCTTCTATATGCAAAAGTCCCCCACTTGGTTCTGAAGGTGGTCTTGAGCCTGTATTATTCTACTACTAGCACTTGGTTATAGCCTGAGAATCCATATAATAGAGAAAATAACTTAGAACCCGAGACCATTTGTAGTATCTGTTCCATGGGTGGGACAGGGTAATTGTCTTTATCTGACGCACAGTTTAAATTCTTGAAATCAACACAAAGTCTGATCTCTCCAGACTTCTTTTGCATTGGTACCAATTTTGAGACCCATTTCGAATGTCTAACTTTGAAAATGATCTTTGCATCCAGAAGCTTTTTCACCTCACTTTGAATTAGAGGTTATAGTTTGGGATGCATCTTTCTCAGAGGTTGCTGATAGGGTTTGACCCCAACTTTGATTGGAATAACATGCTGTATAATTTTGGTGTCATAAGTTTTTTGGTCTTTGTATTTCCAAGAAAATACATCTTTGTATTTTCTGAATAAACTGATGAATTTACTCCTCTCCTTGGGTTAACAACAATTCCCCAAATTCACATATTTGGGTTCAGCCTCTGTCCCTAGATTTATCAGCTCAAATTGCAAAGATGAGCTATGTGTCTTGACATTCCTTGATTTTCTAAAATTGTTGTCTAGATCAAACATCTGTTCCAAAGTTCTGACTCCTTTAGGAATGAAATTTCCATTCTGCAGGTTTGCTTGATGTTTCTTGTCATCTATTATGGTGTCACATGCCCCAATTTTTGCAAAAATAATTTTATATTATTTGATTTTATTTGAGAACAATATGTTAAATTTTATGCTAAGTTGTAATTGATGACTCAATAGAGTAAAGGATATTTAATGTAATTTTGAATATTTTAATTATAAATAAATAAAGGAGGAGACAACAGCTTAGGAGAGCTGTTAAAAGAGTGTTTACTGGTCAAATTGGTGGAGGAGACTGGGTGGAGAGCAAACTGACATATGGAAGCATCCTCAAACCACTTCCAACTGTTGCAGGTGGAAACCTCCCTACATTTGGGGTCATGATTCCCCAAGAAAGTGGAATCAGATTAGGTGGCTCAGTTAATGAAAACTGACCCAAAAGACCTAGGCAATATTTATAAAAATTCCCATTGAAGAGAGCCGAGGCTGCTCATTCTAGAGAAGTGATCATTCAGGTTGAATGAATGTACTTTAGAGAAATTCAATGGAAGGGATTCTGGAAACTGTTTGAGGGGTTAACTGCTCATTGATCTAGTGCAGCTTTTTAGCTGAAAGATCTTACTATTGAGAGCAGAGTGTTATTGAGATATTGGGACTAAGTCTACTATTTGCATTCTCCACCAGTTCTCATCCAAGAAGACCAAGAACAGGCTTGGGGGTCCTGAGGAAGCGTTGTTTGAGCGCTCTCCAGGAGGTTGGTAGGGAGGAACGACCTCCTAACACTGTTGTCATCTGTCCTAATCAGGTTCTACAGTATTTTTTTTTACTGTGTTAGATAGACAAATTTGAGTCTGACTATTATATGAATGATAAATATCCAGTTTGTAAATGTTAGAATTTAGTAGTATTTTTAGTTGATTGAAGGAATTAAATTGAAAAGTAATGTGTTAGAATGGAAAATAATTTATAGTCTTTGTTTTTCCACGCCTGGAAAACCAGGCAGTACTCTAGCATAGGTAGAATGTTTAAGTAGATAAAAGCATGTGTTAGCAAATGAGATTGTGTATTTACAGACAATAGAATAATTTTATTCATGTTAATATATCAGGGAGGTTAAACAATGTTATGAAATGTTTACATTTCTCTGTTTTCACTTAGTAACTGAATGAAATGCAGCAGAAAAATCACTTTAGAGATACAATGATTAGATACAGTTAAGTAAATAAATGAGCTACTAATCACATAGTTTATTTTCTAACAATATCAACTAAATCTAAGACTAATATTTATATTAAAAGTAATTAATTTATAAAGAGTAAACTGCGTTACAGAGTCTATGCATTATCTTTTCAAGAACCCTGAGTAAATTCTACTTGATAGTTTAGTAAATAGAAGTGATGAAGATATAATTAATAACTAGTATAAAACTAAATAATTACTATGAATAAACTATCTTATAAGTATCAGACAGCTTATACCTGTAAAGGTAAAACTTTAGGGTTGAAACCCTAACCAATTTATTTAGCTATTATAAATAAAGAGAAAATCAAGGGTACGGAGTTATTGTTTTATTTATTACATAAATCTGAATCTTTACTAATTAACATAGCAATAAAAAAATAAGAACTTAAAAGAAAACAGTAAATAGAAATAAGCTAAGAACTTACAGTATTTCTATAACTCTTTTATTTAAAAGAAAAGAAAATACTTAAACAGGATAAATAATATCAACACTATTATAACAATGTAAAATAGGTAAACAGAAACCAACGCATTGATAAATTTTAAGAATATATTTATCTAAGGGTTCTTTTACAGTAAACCTAGCATTTAATCCTAACTGAAAAGCATAAACATATAAAAATTACTTTTTGACTAAACTTACAGTCTTTATTTGATCTTATTTTATTTACAAGAAAAATATTTAAAACAATAATTATCATTGTTAACAGCTGAGGAAGGGAAGACTCAAATTGCACAGAGTCATAATTTTTTTTAGGTTATAAAACTGATGCATAAACGAGACAGAACTCGAACTTTTAAAATCCATTTTAAATCAAATGTATTACATTGACAAGACGTAAGGTTGAAAACTTAACCATTTTACTGCACCCAACTCAAGGCCGGAGCAACCTTGCTACAAGCAAGGGCTTATTAACCAAAAACTAAAACAATAACTGAACTAAGCATTTAAAACACCAAAGGAAATGAAGTCGTATTTATTCTCCACTGAAACCCGTTTTACCCTAATCTGTATAAGTAGGGTGATGCCACATTGTAACCGGGGCTTACCCGCAGGTCTCGTTCGCAATCCAAACGTGGGTGGTTTCTTTCCAATCCTGTTTCATACTGCAATCCGGGAAGCAAAACCAAAAATATTTAAGTTAGAACTGTATATTCTTTTATTAAAACTGTAACTAAGAATTTGTAACAATTGTAATATAAATTCCTTACCTGGAAGTGATGAAATATGGAGCCACGGAGGAACAAACCAGTACGACAATTAGCCCAAACCCTCGTGTTCACTAGTGACAGAGTTGATGGGACTTGCAATGCATGCTACACTGACAACAGGAATAGGAGTAAACCTTGGCAATGGCCACGAAGGAAAACAACTGACAGAGCTACACTACCCTCACGCACAACAAAGTATTGTATGCAGGAAGAAAAACCAAATGCGAGCTGTGAACTTCGCAACCCATACAATAGAGTGGCAACACTTCTCTACACACAAACAATGGAGCTGGAGATGAGCACAAGCGAGCCCTCATGGCCGTAGTAAACCAGACTGAGAAATGACCAAAACCATCGACAAATAATGGGGAGTTAGGGTTGCGTTGGAGGTTTTTAAATCATGCATTGCACAGTAGTAGATTTTCCACGTGCCCACAAATTTATCCAATCCATAGTGGGTCGAGTTGTATAGTCTCCACTGCACCATCAGGATCAAATTATTGTTAATAATCTATACAATAATCACAATGATAATATAATATACAAAGTCAAAAACATAACGTATCAATGATAAACATTAAGTCAAAATATTTTGAATAGTGAGGTTTTTATGATATCGTTAACCCTTGTTTTATGTAAACATTGAAATCTCTCATTGGTAAGACAATATTTATGGAAAATCCATATTAGGGTATAATCCCTTGATTACAAGTTAATAATTCTAATAATAATCATTGACTCAAATATTACATTGAAGGACTATGTTATTAGAACTAGTCTTTATGTAAACACTAATGGAGAGAATTTAATCTATAAATCAACATTGTGTATATAAAAAGTATTTATACTCTAGAATAAATTCTTACTTTTGTATGAAGTCTATAGTACTAAGAGTAATATAAACTTCATGGAAGTTGCAATCGTTTGGTATCCATAAGTAAACAAAGCTCCAAATAAATTCAATCAAGGCTAGATTAGTCTTGGTAATAAAGGATAGTATAATTATCTAGGAATACATATAGCATCACTATTATTTATAAATAAATAATATGATAATGTAATTTCGTCACATTACTTATTTCATGAAGAAATTTGGAAGTTAGAATTGCAACTTGACGACTTTTAGGCAATGATCAATTAAAAATACAATGTAATAATAAGCTGATAAACTTCCTCTACTGAAGCTTAATAAAAGGTAAAGCCAAGAGTTCTGGGTAAACTTGTTTCTTGAAAGGCCTTAGGTCTGTTTCCATACATACAAGCAGTGTTGTAAATTTTATAAATAACAACAGCAATAAACTACGGATTTCAGTAAGAGTGTTGATATACTAAATCTTGAGCTCTATGAAGAATTGGAAATAACTTAGCGTAAAGAGGGAAAGAATATTTATCTAACGTAGCAAACATTCTGATAATAGACAATCAGTAGGGTAAAGATACTGATCATAACGACATGCTTTTAAAGTACTGAAATTGCTGCAATACAAGTAAAGAAAAATTACTTTACCTTGTAGTATCCTTGAATTCGATTAAGCTAACTTTTACTCTAGCAGTAGATTATGCTAAAAGAAGTATATCTGGATTAACGCCTTAATAAACTATTACTGGTTCAAAATTTACCTGTCAAGCCTATAAGATCCAGAATTCCAAGTAATTTAGCAATAGCTAAGCAAGCCCCAGTTAGAAAGTAACTTCTCACCTACTTGACAAAATCAAACCATCAGTACAGCTAGAAACAATTGAATGCAGATTATTTACATCACATATCAAAATTTAAATAGTATTAATTTCTATGTGTTTAAGTTAATGGTTAATTTTGTTAACTATTTCAGTTTTCCATTAGCCGCTAGCAGTTATCAAACTGTGACTATAGACAGTTTATGTTACATCAAAAAATTTTAATTTTTGTGAAAATTTGGGGTTTTGACATGTGGTACCGAAGCCAGGTTCAAACACTAGGCCTTGATGAATCCCAACTAGCTTTTAAGAAACAATGAATTTAAATTATTTTCCTGATGTATTTTATTTTAAATGTTATTCAACAGAGAAATTGTTTCTGAAGTTTAACAACAGGTATGGAAAGGTTGGAGGAATATGCGGAAGAGGAATCTCCATTTACTAAACCAGAAAACTTACCAAGAGACCCTATACAAGAATACCTAACCACTAATTCCTTAGAACTGTTACAAACAGTAAAAGACTTAGAATCTGAAATGGAATCTGTTAAACAAGAGAATGAAAGGATTCTGAGGGCTCAGGAGGAGCTAAATCAGAGCCTAATAGAAAGATTTCAAATTGAAGGAAAGGGGAAAAGAGCCGATTCAGAAGATACAAGTCATCAACATAAATATAAAAAGATTAAACAGACTAAAAATGAAAGAAGCTCATCTTCATAGGTGTTTGGTGATCAATGTAATTTTCATTCCACTAGTGACAGTAGTGATGACAATCATTATACTAAAAAGAGAAAATATAAACGCTATGAGAAAATTTCTGGGGAGTTTAAAAATATTAAACCACCAACATTCAATGGAGAGACTGAGAAGGGGGAGGAAGAGAAATCCTGGTTATTTGGGATGAAGAAGTACTTCTAGATTTATAACTATTCTAACCAATTAAAGGCTATAATGGCTATCTACAATCTCTCAGGGAAGGCTGATATTTGGTGGCAGGACTTGAAGAGAGTGAAGGGAATAAAAGAGAAGAACACAAATTGGAGTACCTTCAAGAGGTACTTTAAAAAGAAATTACTGTCTGAGCAGTACTATGAAGAGAGAGAAAAAGAATTCTATGAGCTTAAATTAGGATCAATGACTATGAAAGATCTAAACAACAAGTTTTTAAGTCTGCTTAGGTATGTGCCATACCTTGTAGATGAAAAACCAAAGGTACAATGATTCCTCAACTGTCTACCTTATCATATTAAGGACATGATCGAGTATGACAATCCAAAAACTTTGGAAGAAGCTATGAGGAAATCCAACTTCTGTTATGAACAGAATCAGAAGAAGGAAAGCATGGCCAAATGGAAGGCCAAGAAGAATAACAACCATGATGATCAAAAGAAGAAAGAATTTGTGCCCAACGGGAATTCTAAAAACAATAATGCCAGAAATTTTCCTAACAAGAATTTCCAAGGGAATAAGAATAATTCACCAAGCAATCAGAATAATTCAAAGGGTAGAGAATTTGCTAAAAACCATGGTAATTACACCAAGAACTTTGAACGCAAAGAACCTATAAAGTGTTGGGAGTGTAATGGCCCACATTATGCCTCATTTTGTCCAAATCGAAAAAAGACAGTCGGTAATATTCATACCATATAGGAGGAAATGACTGTTGGAGAGTTAGCGAGGACTATGCCCAGAATCAATGCAGCCTTGGAGAATCGACAAGCAGAATATCAAACTTCCATGGTGGAAGTAGAAGGTATGATAAACCAAAGCCCTATCACTATTTTAATTGATCCAGGAGCTAGCCTTAGTTATATTTCACCTAAAATGGTAGAAAAATGTAAGTTGCCTGTTGAAAAATTTGAAAATTCTTGGTTGGTTCAGTTAGCCACTAGTGCAAAAAGGAAGGTAACTTGTTTTGTAAAAGAATGTGCAGTAGTTATGGATCAATTTGAAATTGTTGTAAAGCTTAATGTATTACCTCTTGGTTCTTATGACTTACTAATCGGTATGGATTGGTTAGAACAACATAGGGTGGTTTTAAATTGTTATGATAAAACCTTTACATTCATAAATAATGATGGAAAATCAATAAATGTAAAGGGAATCCCTAGAAAAACTACCACAAGGAAGATTTATGCTCTCCAGCTTAAGAAGGCTGTTAGGAAGGGATGTAAAGCTTATGCAATAACAATAACTGATGAGGAAAATCTAAATAAGATAGACAAATTAAAATTGGAAGACATACCAGTTTTAAGAGAATATGTTGATGTATTTCCGGAAGAAATTCTGGGACTACCTCCGAAAAGGGAACTAGATTTTACCATTGAGATGGTACCTGGTGCAGTACCCAGCTCCAAGGCCCCTTATCAAATGAACATACTTGAACTTAATGAACGAAAGTCACAATTAAAAGAACTTATTGAAAAAAAATTATTCAACCTAGTGTGTCTCCTTGGGGGGGCACCTTCCATGTTCGTTAAGAAAAAGGACGGAACCATGTGACTTTGCATAGATTACCGTTAGTTGAATAAGATGACTATCAAAAATAGATACCCGTTTCCTCGCATAGATGATCTGTTTGATCAACTACATGGAGCCACGGTGTTCTTGAAAGTTGCTTTAAGGTCTGGATATATCATGAAGTTAGGATTAAAGATGAAGAAATCTTTAAGACAAATTTTAGAACTCAATATGGCCATTACGAGTTTGTCGTCATGCCATTTAGGCTTACTAATGCCCCTACTATTTTTATGTGTTTAATGAACAACGTTATGCATAAGTATCTAGATAAGTTTGTGGTCGTGTTTATCGATGACATATTAATCTATTCAAGAACTCAAGAAGAACATAAAGAACATTTAAAAATTGTTTTGCAAGAGCTAAGAGATCATCAACTCTTTGCAAAGTTTAGTAAATGCGATTTCTTCAAGAATAAAATTCAGTACTTATGTCATGTGGTGACTAAGGAATGGATTTCAGTGGATCTTGAAAAGATAAAGGTGATCGAAGATTGGTCGGTTCCTAAGGATGTAACTGATGTTCGATCCTTCCTGGGAATTACCGGTTATTACCGAAGGTTCATTGAAGGTTTTTTGAGAATCGCGAATTCGATAACTTTTTTGCAAAAGAAAGGAAATAAATTTGATTGGAACCAGAAATGCGAGGAAAGATTTAAAAGGTTAAAAAATTTATTAACCAGTGCACCTATTTCAAGAATAGCTGATCCAAATAAAGAATTTGTAGTGTGCACTAATGCTTGCAATGATGGTTTAGGTGGTGTTCTGACTCAAGAAGGGCATGTTATTGCCTATGAGTCTAGGAAATTAAAAATTCATGAAAAGAATTCTGCAACTTATGATCTGGAATTAGCTGCTATTATACATGCTCTAAAGATGTGGCATCATCACCTAACTGGCAGAAAATTTATTTTAAATTACTGATAATAAAGGACTAAAATATCTGTTAGATCGGCCTAATCTAAATGCTAGACAAGCTAGGTGGATAGATTTTCTAAGTGAGTATGATTTCGAAATTCGGGACATAAAAGGGAAAGAAAATAAAGTTGTTGATGCATTAAGTAGGAATGCAAGGGTGAACTTCACATTAGTTATCAACACTTACACAACAGATTTGGATGGACAAATTAAAGCAGGGATAGAACAAGATGAAATTTACCAAAACTTACAAGCTAAAATGAAAGGCAATCCAACAGAAAGCTTAAGTAAAGGGTACCGTTTGAATGCAAATTTTTTTTATTGTATAAAGACAGAATGTATGTACCTAATGTACCTAAAGTTGAGTTATTAATTTTGGATGAAATCCATAAAAATCCATACTTAGGCCATCCAGGCTATCAAAAGACTATAACTATGTTAAGAAAAGAATATTTTTGGCCAAACATGAAGACTGAACTGGAAGAGTATATCGCTAGGTGTTTTGAATGTCAGCAGATGAAAATTGAACATCAACACCTAGCTGGGTTACTTCAGCCATTACCCATTCCTGGCTGGAAATGAGAGATAATTAGTCTCGATTTTGTTACTGGACTGCCTAAAAATGAGAATTTAAATAATTCTATCATGGTAGTGGTCGATCAATTAAGTAAAGCAGCTCATTTTATACCTGTTAAAACTACGTATAAAGCTACAAACATAGTTGATATCTTTCTAAAACAAATTTTCCGACTGCATGGAATACCGAAAGTTATAATCTCAGATAGAGATCCTAAATTTACAGTTAGCTTTTGGAAATTTCTATTTAAAGGATTAAACACAACACTAAATTTTAGTACTTCGTTCCATCCTCAAACCGATGGACAGACTGAAAGAGTAAACCAAGTACTAGAAGATTTATTAATAATGTACGTGAAAGACCAGCCAGGTAAATGGGAGGATTATTTGCATCTGGTAGAATTTGCCTATAATAATAATTATCAAGCATCATCCAGATTTAGTCCTTTCAAAATATTGTATGGAAGGAAATGTAATACTCCTATCTCTTGGAGTAATCCTGTGGATAGGCTAGTATTAGGTCCTGAACTATTAAAGGAAATGGAAGAAATTGTAAAGTAGGTACAAGGTAATCTGAAAATTGCACAGGATCGACAGAAAAGTCAAGCAGACCTTAAAAGAACTCCAAAGGAGTTCCATGTAGGTGAACATGTGTTCATCAAGGTGAGGCCCAAAAAGATCTCTCTGAGAGTGGGTAGTTGTGAAAAACTAGCACCTCGTTACTGTGGTCCATTCGAAATACTATCCAGGATTGGACAAGTATCTTATCAATTAGCATTACCACCAAATTTAAGAGTACATAATGTTTTTCACATTTATGTATTAAAGAAATATGTTCATCTTGCTACTCATGTTGTTAACTGGAATGATGTACAGGTGGAACCAGAAGGATATTTTTTGGTGGAACCGGACTGTATCCTCAGGCAGAGGGAGATCACACTTCGGAACCGCACCATTGGTCAGGTGAAGGTGTAATGGAAGCACCTTAGTCTAGATGAAGCCACCTGGGAATTGAAAAGTAATATGTGGGATGCATATCCAATTTTGTTCCAGGGGAATTTCGAGGATGACGAATAAATAACATCAAGGACGATGTTATACTTTAAGGGGGTGTGTATGTCACATGCCCCAATTTTTGCAAAAATAATTTTATATTATTTGAGAACAATATGTTAAATTTTATGCTAAGCTGTAATTGATGACTCAGTAGAGTCAGGGATATTTAATGTAATTCTGAATATTTTAATTATAAATAAATAAAGGAGGAGACAACAGCTTAGGAGAGCTGTTAAAAGAGTGTTTACTGGTCAAATTGGTGGAGGAGACTGGGTGGAGAGAAAACTGACATATGGCAGCATCCTCAAACCACTTCCAACTGTTGCAGGTGGCAACCTCCCTACATTTGGGGTCATGATTCCCCAAGAAAGTGGAATCAGAGTAGGTGGCTCAATTAATGAAAATTCACCCAAAAGACCTAGGAAATCTTTATAAAAATTCCCATTGAAGAGAGCTGAGGCTACTCATTCTAGAGAAGTGATCATTCAGGTTGAATGAATGTACTTTAGAGAAATTCAATGGAAGGGAGTTTGGAAACTGTTTGAGGGGTTAACTGCTGATTGATCTAGTGCAACTTTTTAGCTGAAAGATCTTACTGCTGAGAGTAGAGTGTTTTTTGAGATATTGGGACTAAGTCTACTGTTTTCATTCTCCACCAGTTCTCAGGCAAGAAGACCAGGAACAGGCTCGGGGCTCCTAAGGAAGCGTTGTTGGAGCGCTCTCTAGGATATTGGTAGGGAGGAACTCCCTCCTAACACTGTTGTCATCTATCCTAATCAGGTTCTACATTATTTTGTTTTACTGTTTTAGATAGACAAATCTGAGTCTGAATATTATATGAATGATAAATATCCAGTTTGTAAATGTTAGAATTTAGTAGTCTTTTTAGTTGATTGAAGGAATGAAATTGAAAAGTAATGTGTTGGAATGGAAAATAATTTCTAGTATGTGTTTTTCCACGCTTGTAAAACCAGGTAGTACTCTAGCACAGGTAGAATGTTTAAGTAGATAAAAGAATGTGTTAGTAGATGAGATTGTGTATTTACAGATAGTAGAATAATTTTATTCATGTTAAAATATCAGGGAGGTTAAACAATGTTATGAAATGTTTATATTTCTCTGTTTTCACTTAGTAACTGAATGAAATGCAGTAGAAAAATCACTTTAGAGATATAATGATTAGATATAGTTAAGTAAATAAACGAGCTACTAATCACATAGTTTATTTTCTAACAATATCAACTAAATCTAAGACTAATATTTATATTAAAAGTAATTAATTTATAAAGAGTAAACTGAGTTACAGAGTCTATGCATTATATTTTCAAGAATCCTGAGTAAATTCTACTTGACATTTTAGTAAATAGAAGCAATGAAGATATAATTAATAACTAGTATAAAACTAAATAATTACTATGAATAAACTATCTTATAATTATCAGATAGGCTTATACCTATAAAGGTAAAACTTCAAGGTTGAAACCCTAACCAATTTATTTAACTATTATAAATAAAGAGATAATCAAGGTTACATAGTTATTGTTTTATTTATTACATAACTCTGAATCTTTACTAATTAACAGAGTAGTAAACAAATAAGAACTTAAAAGTAAATAGTAAATAGAAATAAGCTAAGAACTTATAGTATTTGTATAACTCTTTTATTTAAAAGAAAAGAAAATACTTAAACATGATAAATAATATCAATACTATTATAACAATGTAAAATAGGTAAACAGAAACCAACGCATTGATAAATTTTAAGAATATATTTATCTAAGGGTTCTTTTAGAGTAACCCTAGGATTTAATCCTAACTGAAAAGCATAAACATATAAAAATTACTTTTCGACTAAACTTACTGTCTTTATTTGATCTTATTTTATTTACAAGAAAAATATTTAAAATAATAATTACCATTGTTAACAGCTGAGGAAGGGAAGATTCAAATTACATAGAGTCATAATTTTTTTTAGGTTATAAAACTGATGCATAAACAAGACAGAGCTCGAACTTTTAAAATCCTTTTTAAATCAAATGTATTACATTGACAGGCTGTAAGGATGAAAACTTAACCATTTTACTGCACCCAACTCAAGGCCGGAGCAACCCTGCTACAAGCAAGGGCTTAATAACCAAAAAACTAAAACAATAACTGAGCTAAGCATTTAAAACACCAAAGGAATCGAAGTCGTATTTCTTCTCCACTGAAACCCCTTTTACCCTAATCTGTATAAGCAGGGTGATGCCACATTATAACCGGGGCTTACCCATAGGTCTCGTTGGCAATCCAAATGTGGGTGGTTTCTTTGCAAGCCTGTTTCAAACTGCAATCCTGCAAGCAAAACCGAAAATATTTAAGTTAGAGCTGTATATTCTTTTATTAAAACTGTAACTAAGAATTTGTAACAATTATAAGATAAATTCCTTTCCCGGAAGTGATGAAATATGGAGCCACAGAGGAATGGACTAGCACGACGAATAGCCCAAACCCTCGTGTTCACTAATAATAGATGTGGCAGGGCTCGTAATGCATGCTACACTGACGATAGGAATAGGAGTAAGCCTTGGTAATGGCCACGAAGGAAAAAAACACCAAAAAAAAAACTACTGACAGAGATACACTACCCTCACGCACAACAAAGTATTGTATGCAGGAAGAAAAACCAAATACGAGCTGTGAACTTCACAACCCATACACTAGAGTGGCAACACTTCTCTGCACATAGACAATGGAGCTGGAGATGAGCACAAGCGATCCCTCATGGCCGCAGTAAATTATATAGAGCAATGACCAAAACCCTCGACAAAGAATGAGGAGTTACGGTTGCGTTGGAGGTTTTTAAATCACGCATTGCACGGTAGTGGATGTTCCACGTGCCATAAGTTTATCTAGTCCACAGTGGATCGAGTTGTATAGTCTCCACTGCACTGTAGGGATCAAATTATTGTTAATAATCTATACAATGATCAGAATGATAATATAATATACAAAGTAAAAAACGTAACGGATCAATGATAAACGTTAAGTCAAAATATTTTGAATAGTGAGGTTTTTATGATATCGTTAACCCTTGTTTTATGTAAACATTGAAATCTCTCGTTGGTAAGACAACATTTATGGAAAATCCATATTAGGGTATAAGCCCTTGATTACAAGTTAATAATTATAATAATAATCATTGATTAAAATATTACATTGAAGGACTATGTTATTAGAACTAGTCTTTATGTAAACACTAATGGAGAGAATTTAATCTATAAATCAACATTGTGTATATAAACAGTATTTATACTCTAGAATAAATTCTTACTTTTGTATTAATTCTATAGTACTAAGAGTAAGATAAACTTCATGGAAGTTGTAATCGTTTGGTATCCATAAGTAAACAAAGCTCCAAATAAATTCAATCAAGGCTAGATTAGTCTTGGTAATAAAGGATAGTATAATTATCTAAGAATACATATAGCATCACTATTATTTATAAATAAATAATATGATAATGTAATTTTGTCACATTACTTATGTCATGAAGAAATTTGGAAGTTAGAATCGCAACTTGACGACTTTTAGGCAATGATCAATTAAAAATACAATGTAATAATAAGCTGATAAACTTCTTCTACTGAAGCTTAATAAAAGGTAAAGCCAAGAGTTCTGGGTAAGCTTGTTTCTTGAAAGGCCTTAGGTCTGTTTCCATACTTACAAGAAGTGTTGTAAATTTTATATATAGAAACAACAATAAACTTTGGATTTCAGTAAGAGTGTTGATATACTAAATCTTGAGCTCTATGAAGAACTGGAAATAACTCAGCGTAAAGAGGGAAAGAAGATTTATCTAACGTAGCAGACATTCTGATAATAGACAATCAGTAGGGTAAATATAGCGATCATAACGACATGCTTTTAAAATACTGAAATAGTTGTAATACAAGTAAAGAAAAATTACTTTACCTTGTAGTATCCTTGAATTCTATTAAGATAACTTTTACTTTAGTAGTATATTATGCTAAAAGAAGTATATCTGGATTAACATCTTAATAAACTCTTACTGGTTCAAAATTTACTTGTCAAGCCTGTAAGATCCATAATTCCAAGTAAATTAGAAATCGCTATGTAAGCCTTTCCAAGTCACGTTGGATCCAGTCACTCAGCCTCTGTAGTTCATGTTGAGGGCACCCTTTCAACCTTTGATGTTCAAGTTGAACCTCCCCATCCAACCTCTTCAATTCATGTTGGATCCATTCACCTAGCCTCTGAAGTTCATGTTGGGGGCACACACTCAACTACTACAAATCATGTTGATCCTAACCATTCAGCCTTTGCTGTTCATGTTGGTGGTGCCCGTTCAACCTCTGCAAGTCATGTTGGACCCAGTCTCTCAGCCTCTACAAGTCATGCTGGGGGCAGTCTCTCAACCTCTGTGGTTCATGCTAAAGAAAATCCGTCAGCCACTGCGAGTCATGTTGACACTATTGAAAAGACTAACCGTTCAAAACACAAGCCCAAGTTTCCTTGTAAGCTTTGTGAAGGAGACCACCATACTTATAAATGCCCTTCTATTGCAGAAGTGCGAAGATTTTGGTTTCATGGTCATCTCGTTTTTGAACATTCTAAAGTTTTTCAGCAACCAGCCTCTCTTAGTCAGGTTGGACCCAGTCACCCAGCCTCTGGTGGTCATGCTGGGGTGAAAACTTTCAGCCTCTGTAGGTCAAGCTGAGAGCAAATAATCAGCCACTACTAGTCATGTTGATACCATTGAGAAAACTAGTCGTTCGAAGTGCAAACTTAAGTTCCCTTATAAGTTATGCAAGGGAGATCATCTTACTCACCAGTGCCTTGCTATCATAGAGGTGTGAAGAGTGTGGTCCGAGACTCAATAATTTCCTTCTCCTGAACAACCTATAATTTCTCAACAACCTACTCAACCTTTGGTTGATCCAGTGGTCAAACCAATCTCAGCTTTGGTCGATCCCACTCTTCTTTCGGAGAGTGATACTGATGTGATTGAACCAATGTCACCTTTGGTTAATCCCACTCTCCCTTCAGAGAGTGACTTTCACGAAGTGGTTGTATCAATTCAATTTTTGATCAATCCCACTCTTCCTTTGGAGAGTGAAGTGTCTGCTAATCACATTTTCTTCACCGCCACTTCAGAACTTACTGAACAAGGAGGCACTGAACTCGCTTCAGATCAACCCTCACCAAGCTCTAGGATTTCTTCCTTTGATTGGGATATCCTATTTGAGCCGTGCCTTCCTTCTGATGCACCTTTTCAGATAAAGGTAAAATTTGAACCATACACAATTTCTCGTTGTATTGTTGATGAGGGAGCCTCAGTTAGTATATTGTTCGCTCGTGCTTGGCGAGGCATGGTATCTCCCAGCCTTGTGTCGATTGCTAGTCAGTTACTGGCATTTGATAGAATAACTTGTATAGCCTTGGGAATTCTTTGTCAAACCCCTATTGCTTTGGGTGGGACGACTATCTTAGTTGAATTCATTGTGATAGAAGACCCCTTGGAATTCAATAAGCTCCTTGGATGTGATTATGTCTATGTCATGCAAGGTATGGTGTCAACATTATTTCATGTGATGTACTTTAATCATGGTGAAGAAATTGTCACTATCGATTAGTTGGATTTTCTTGATCCATCTCCTGACCCAACTAGAGACTAGGTCTTTCCTTTATTTATTCCCAGTGTTTCTATAGACACTACGCCACCACAAGTGAGCTATGTGGCCTTATGTCATTTGTGTTCAATTGCTACTGAGAAGAAGCCTTTGTTTTCATTCTTACCTTCTTGGGACTTGGTCCCAGTAGTTGACCAGGTGAGTCATCCTATACAGACTCTGGAGCTTGCTCTCCACTCTGTCGATCCATTTGAAAGTTTAGACATGTATCCTATCTCGAATGATCTCCTTCCTTCAAATGAAGTCTTCCTAGAGTCTTTGATATAGTTTGATCTTATATTGGATGTTAGTTCAATTGTGACTAATTCTAACCCTTATTTGCCTAGTAAGCCTGGAATTTCTTCTTATGTTGGTCTTGTTGAGTCTTTTGACTCTCCCTTTGAACAACAAGTTAGTGATCCTGATGAGTTTGATTTTTTTGATGAATTTTTCAACTCCCATGATATGGAGTTTGTTTCTGAAAACTATATCTCTCTTGTTGATTTTTTCTGTCCTTCTGAGGTTGATCTTACTGATTATAAACCCTTGAGCCTTGGTGCTATAGAATATTCTTCAGTCGATTCTACCTTGACTTTACCTTTTATAGAAAATAGCAAAGTTGCATGTGTTTATGCTAAAGTGACCCGCATCAGAAATTTTCTTTTGAATATGATCCTGATGTTGTTGTTTCTTGGAGACAAGATTTTTAGTTGGATTCACAACTGTTTACTAGCCTCGCCTTGTTGTTCAAGCTGTAACTGCATTTGCATGTGCCCTGCTCGTGCTTATGATCTTGATGTCATCTTCCATGCTTTTAGCTCGTTGTATAGGACCTCATCTTTGTTCTCATCACTACTAATCCTTGTATCATTTTTCCTTTGCAACTTGACACCCTTTACCTTGAGAAGACTTTCCCTGAGTGTCTTTATCTTTCTCACGATTATGCATAGGTTTGTTCCTCGCGCTTGGAACTAGTTTTACTTGCCTATGACACTCATCTCCTTGCATTTAGAGCATTCTTTTTGATCTCCTTCGAGCTCGTTCAAAACAGTAAGGAGGCCACGAGTTGAATTTTCCAGACTCGATAAAACTTCATGAGAAAGATATTGAGTTTCTTTAGGCCCAGGTCTGACTCCTCAAAATAGACTTTACTACCGATTAAACTTTTCCATTCAGGCTTTTTAAGAATATGTGAATGGGCATCCACATTGGTGGTAGGTTATCGCTTTCTCAGACCATGTGGGATAATACGAGAAAGGAACACTCTCTTTTCTTTGGAATTGAGAAGAGTATTCTCAGGCATAGGTTTATCACTTTTCCGGACCTGAGGACTAAACTTACAAAAAAGGAACCTCCAGTATGAGCTTAGTTTTCTCTTTTTCGTGCTCTTGACCTAAACATGAAAAACTATTTTGAGTGTACTTTATGTCTTTGTCATGCTTACTAAACCCTAAAGAACAAAACATCGAGTTTATTGTTTTAATCCCATTTCTCATAATCAAATGGATCTTTCCAAGTGATATTTCCTTCCTTCACACTCGTTAAAATTAGGCTATATGCTTCTTTTGAAGGAACATTGGGTAGGTGGTAATTTAACCTTTTTCAGACCTCTTTGACTAAGTATGAAAAATGTGCACCTTACTTCTTTGGAAGCTCAGAGAGTTCTTATGTGGTTTGTTTTATACTTTTTCGGCATCAGGAGACTAAATTGTACAAAAAAGCACCCCCGTGGAGTCTTCTTTGGAGTTTTCATACTCTCTAAACTATGAAAACATTGTTGAGCATGTACTATTCGGGCTCATAAAATCCAAAAATCAATGCTATATCAAGCATTCTTCTATCTCTTCTTCGAGCTTTCCAGAAATGAAGAAGGTCCTGAGTTTGCTTTCTTGCACTTGTTAAACCTTTACAAGAAAGAGGGGAAGGGAAGTTCATTCACATGTTTTTACATCATGGTAGCAAGTCTTGTTTCCTCAAACAAAGCACCAGTTTTGAGTCTATCAATAGTTGGGTCCTAGTATTTTGACCTTATCCTGATTCAGAGTTCCTTACTCCAATTGGCTTCTTTTCCAATTTTATGGGGAATCTATCAATGTCTCCTACATTGCAGATTTCTGTCGTTTGGTCCTTTTGTGTCAAAAGATGCCTAAGTCACTTTTGTGTCATGCTCACTGTTCAAGGATTAAACCTTTGTCAGCCATTTTGTATTTTCCTTGACCTTTTGTGTTGGCCATTCCCTGGTATCAGTTCATTACATCATGTCTTCGGTGGTCCTTGTCGTAAAATTTTGTGCCAATTCCAGATCCAATTAGTCTTCGACTTACCTCGTGTTGGATGATGAAGGATGCCTTAATTCCTTCCTTCCAGCGGATCTCTTCCTATTGAATGCAACGCATCTTGCTTTGGGAATACGATTTAGATTTTTATGACAGTACCTTGGGGATTGCAGTCATTAGTGGCAATTTTCCTCGCTATTGAGTAGTGGGAATACCTTAATGTCTCATACTTGATGGATTCTTCAAGTGTTTGACTTCAAGTCCTTGTATTCACACTTGTTAGAATGTACTAGGTGCCTTGGGGACCATTTTCATTAATGGTGGTTTCCCTCGTGTTTGTTAAGGGCTCTCATCATTGACTGGTAATCAAATGGTTTCCTCCATGTTTGACTTCAGCTCCTTTATTCGCATGGTTAGGATTCATACCTTCTTTGGGAAGTTTGGATTGAAGACCTTGGGTTGACAGTAGCATTGTCATTTTGCTATTGCCTAAGTTGTGCAAGAACTTGTTGCATTTTATATGAAATTTTGCTGAGACATAGATCCACCTTGTATTCTTATGGCTATGATCGATTGTTGAGCATGGATCCACCTTTTTCATTTGTGGCCATGACTCCTTTAGATTTGATATGGTGCCTTTTCTCATATTGAGTGACCATTATAGTTTCATCACTTATACATATGTTGGATCTGCCTGTATCTTTATGGTGATGATTTTTATATGGACTTGTATGTCCGAGAGATCAGTTTTTTCTGACATTTATCTCACTTTTAGGTACCTTTGTTCAAGCCTTTCAATCTTGGATTCTCTGCTCTCTCCATACTCAGTTGTTTCCTTTCTAATGTATTTTGGCTATCATCTTCCCCTCTAGCCTCATACACTAGGGGGCATTTGTTATAGCTCAAAATGATACATTTATTTCCATGACCACTTTCCCATGATTCCGTCGCATGTCGACACTTCCATGACGACACTTCATGAAAGTCACTGAAAAAATAGCTAACTTGGAGGACATATATCTCAAGTTCTGTAACTCTGTTTGACCTAATATTTACACTTTTGTAAAGGTATTTGAGTCAGATAAAAATTTCCAGAAGACACCAAAGTATGAAAATTCCTAGAAGTACCCTTAAAATGATATTTTTTTATTTATACGTGAGTTTACTTAAGGAAAACCATGTATGTACGCTACTTGCTATATATAATACTCACGTACATCTTAAATACACAAATTTTTGCATTGAAACCTACGTATACCTCCTACATACACGATTGATGTCTCTGCAACCCACGTATTCCTCCCAAAAATGTAAAAAAAATACGTTTTTCAAAATTCGGGTAGTTTGGGTAGTTATGCAACTGACTCCTTTAGTTGTAACTACTTTGTCTTCGAACCTAACTCTTCATAAAGCATATAAATAGAGGTAGGGAGGTCCATGAGAGGGGACTTGAATCTTTGCATTGTTATGCTGAAGGAAATGGGAATCTATTTTCCCACACCTTTTCCCTATAAGCTTTCTCCTTGTGTTGCAGAGCTTGGAGGCTGAGTTCCTTGGAGAAGAGAAGCAGGAGAACCAGATCAAGGTTTCATGAGGTACCCAACTTGAAGAGAAGGTATATTTGTTCTTGTTTTCAATATTAATAAAGATGTGATGTCCTTCTTCTTCCCAAATAATTGTTCAATGTGTGATTGAATCTTTGTTTATGATCATATGATGATGTTAGTCAGATCATTGTTTCATGTTTATTTGATTATCATTGCTTTATATGTGGTCATATTGGTTTGAGGAAGGTATAATTCATTTTGCATCTCTCTTGGAGCAAGAGGAGCAAGAGGAGGATTGAAGGGCTGCTTGGATCAACCTTCGTTTGGACAAGGTATGAACCATTCTAATCTCTGATCTTGCTTGTATTTACTTGCAGAGCCAGTTGAATCTCTCTTTCAACCCCAGTACATTGATGGCCTTGTCACGTCCCCAACCCTCCCACCGATGAAGAGGACGCGACCCATGGCTTCAACCACCCGAGCTAACAACTCCATGAACATGTACATGCATAAAATTGCTGAAATAGAATGCTGAAAGGCAATGCATTGAAGTAAAACAGGAACATATGCAATTAATCATCATACACAGTGGAAACCAACAGCATTCATACATGCAGGCATTTAACATGTTCATCATATCATTAACAGAAAATATAGTTGCAGAAGTAAAATGCACAAGATCACTTATCTTATGAAGAGCTCAATCCGCAACCAGCTACGTCACTGCAACGTTCCACCCAACCATAGGCCAGCGTGCTCCTTAATCTCTCAGTAGTGCTGCCACCCCCAAGCTGGGCATGATTCTCCAAGGAATAAGGGAACAAGCAGGCTTACACATAACCAAGGATACACAAAGCATAGCCAAGCAAAAATAGTTGGGTTTATCAGGCCATCAAGGAGTTGGGGGAAGGCTCAATGCTAAGCTGGTGAGATCATTACAGAGCCAAGAACACCTACACCAGAACTAGCCTGACCTCTAAGACACCCACACACACCCAACACAAGGAATCAGTCCCTTCTCTGCTACACAGTCCCTCAGTCCCTGCATTCCCTTCCAGTGCTATTCAGGGGTGATGGAGAAGAAGGCCAGCCCTCTAGCTCTGTCTGTGTGGTTTCCAGCCACTAGGTTTATCAAGCAAACCAAGCCCCCATCCCTGCTCCTTACATGGTCTGAAGACCAACCATTGCACATATGCAATCAATCAGCTGATACCACTTAAAACAGAGAAGCCAATTCCTGAGTCATTCTTGGCCCTATCGTGGCCAAAATGACTCTCAAGCGAAATCACAATAGTCTCCAGAATGTAAAGAAGACCACGATAGCCATAGCCAACAATGTGGGGAAAATCAATGACCCAATCTGAACAATGAAGTCACCAAGGAAATTACATCGTCCGAGGATGGAAAGGCAACCAAGTTCACGACATGGGGAAGACCACAGCCCCGAAGCTTATCAGTGAGCATAGCTCACAACAGGGGAAAACAACAGCTCTCCCTTGGGCAACGAAATCACCGGTAATACATTCATAAACCATGTAGAGGAGAGAAAATACCGACTTCCAAACTGAGCGTGAGATGAGCAGACTACTGCGCGTGAGAGTAATGAGCAGACAACGGTCCCTGCGTGAGGATGAACAACAATAGAGAGGATGTGGATTGGAGTGCACCAGCATTTCAGCACTGTCGTGGAGAGAGTGAATGTCTGCGTGAGTGAGACCAATTAATCCTGTGCATGGATGTGAGCAGACTGTGAGGAAGGAAAAGCAATCGTGGAGGTAATGCGCAGTGGAGGGAAGGCGTGAGTGTTCCTTGCTGGTGGAGTGTGCGTGTGGGTGAGGACTGACAGTCCTGCCACCCCACTCCCAAAAAAATTAACTGCCTCAACAACCAGCAGCCATTCTTCAATGAAATTGGTTGGATAAGGCAAGGAAAGAAGACGCATGGATTTTTACCCCATTGGCCAAGGTTTGACAAATTCCCCCACATCCTTATCCTTGTGAAAATCATGCCCCTTCTCAATTTAGTTGCCGCGATCGTAGCTGGTTGTGTTCATTTTAATTAAAGATGCATATTTACATGATGATAAACTTAATATCTATGCTGCATGCCCCGATACACCTTCGACGACAATTTTAAATCCAAAACATAGCATAACCAATCAATGGTGGGGCCTTGGCCTTTAGCTCCACACCATGATTATAACAATATATACATCATATACATCTAATGCAACGGGGTCAAAACCAGGGGTGTGACAGGCCTCTTAAACCCTAGCCACATGAAACTTTCCTTTACAACATGCATGACATTTACTGATGCTCCAGAGTCCACCAAACAATTATGCATGTTGTAATTGAAAATTTCAAACGTAAGGAGGAATGCTAGAGTTCTATATTTAGACTTTCCTCCTAAACTTACTTCACCAATTTCTTCATCATTTTGGTTATCATTCTGGGGTTCCTTCATAGGTGTCTCCAGTGCCTTTAACAACTTTTCTTTTTGTTGGGGTAGATTACACATTTCAAACACATAGATATTTGCTTTAGTCTTTTTAATATCTTCTACAATGTCATATCCCATTTCATGTTTAATAGAATTCTTCTTAACACTCTCAACTTTATTTTTGGTAGACTTTACAGGCAAATTGATTTTCTTGGTACTCTGAATTGAGATGACAAACTCAGGTATGTTAACAATGTGAGTATTATTCTTTATTTTTTTCATGTTCTCCTGAAGTTTCTTAATATTGGGCAGTATCATGTTATCTTCTTTCAATGAGTTTCGACTCCTTGTTGTAACATTTTTCTCTGGTATTTCTTCTTCCTCAGTGAGATCTTCATCCTCTATATTAAACATGGAAACACAATCCCATAAAACCAAAGTGTCTTCTTTTTGGGTTTTTGTCAGTTCATGACCTTTCTCTTTCTCATCCACAATTTCTATTAACTTGGAATCCAATAACTGGTTCATCACTAAAGTCATAGAATTTATCCACTGTGGGAATTTTTTTTCAAAGTGAGGCTGCTGATGAAATGTACAAAAATTGTCCATTCCCACCTCTGTCAAATACATAGCCTAGGGACTATGTGAGGGAGGTTTGGGATGACCATTATCATCTCTCTTTTGAAAATAATGTTTGTACTATTTATGGGCCTCCTTTTCTTTTTCTAGATCAATTACTCTATTTGACAATTTCTGCATCATTTTTACCACACCATCTAACTCCTGTGACTGCTAATCTTTAGGTTTAGTTAATAATAGAGGCTTTCTGTTCCATAAGTTTTCTCTTCTTATTGTACATGATAATGGTCTATACTCTCCATCTCGGCTTCCACCTTCTCATCTTTTTCATAAGTCTCTACTAAGGTGGGTCTAACCGATCTTTTGACAAACATGGCTAAGTCAGGACCAAGAGATGAGGTGTAATACTCAATTAGGGTGTGCTTAGTTAGTTTATCAATTGCATCAAAGTTATTCATGTAGGCAGCAAACCTCGGAGTGAAGTTATGTACCCGTTCTTTCTTTTCTTTCTTTAGGGAAATCATCCCTTTCATTAAAGCAGCATGGGTTTTCTGGATTCCATATTTGTTTCTAAACAATATCTCAAAGGTATTCCAATTTGCAATTGAATTTATCTACAGGGAAAAATAACATGAGGCTGCTTTTCCCTTAAGAGTATGCGGGGACAATCTACAGACTACATCTTCATGTTTTGTTGCTTGTAAACCTTATAAAGCTAGATAAAAACTTTGCAAATGATCATCCACGAGAATTCCTTCATTTGGTTCAAACTTGGGTAGATATTTATCAAAATTTTGAGGCACAGCATGTAATGGAGGAGTAAGATTTAGAGGGGATCTGGCCCTCCAAGAAGGTGGTGGAGGAGGCTAATTTTCATTCACATTTTCCATGATTCTAAGTGGAGATTGAGGAAGAGACTGGACAGGGGTCTGAAAAGGTGAGAAATGAGGGGAATCTGGTCCCAACTGATCTAGATGTTGGACAACTTCTTGTAAGGCTGTTTCTACCAGTTCTGCAAGGTCTTCCACTAACAATGAGTTCTCCAAGTAAGGACGGTCTTTCTTACGAAACTCTCTTCTCGGCAAAGCAGGAATAATGGGTAATCCTCCAATCTTCTTTGTGTATGCCCTTGTAATTCTCCTTAAATCATCAACCACCTTGTTATCAATGGGATAGAGATACTCTGTGACTTTTTCTTTAGGACTAGGTCTTTGAGGGATACAAGTTTCAGAACTGTCACCAGTGGAGTATTCTCGAGAAAATGAATTTCATCGGCCAGCCATGCACCGGTGGCCCTCCTTCTAGCACCAAAAATTGTTGAGGCCTGGAAAATACAGGGTAACAATAGTAGGGATTCTCCCCAATAAGCGTTCCCAATTAGCTCGTTATTATTTGGTATGGGGAATCCATCCGGTTTGCAGTCCGGCTACTGTAGGTCAAGTAACGATTAAAGCTTGTTTTACCGGTTGCATCTTGATCCACCATTTAAGTGTGCATATTTAGTTTTATGTTTATGTATGATATGCAAGTGCCTAATTAAGTGCAATCGATAGAGATAATGAAGAGTTTCACAATGTGATGCGCAGGTTCTTACCTCTCGTCTTACCTCTTTCGCTTCTAAATCATAAACAAAGAACAACTTATATTAACTCTAACTAATTCTATATAACCTATCCCTAGGGAGAAATATTGTAATTAATGATGAGTAATGTACTGTAAAACATGCATTTAGAATATTACAGATAGCTGTTCATATTTCAGAATACATGAATAAGTAGAAAGATAAACAAAGAGATAGCTCATTGTCAGTTAAAACATTCATTCCTCAAATATACCGCAGAAGTTTCACATAAATAAACAGGAAAACATTCATAACATGAAATAATTCATAAGTTAGAACGATCTCACAGTTCATAGAAAAAGTTGAAACAAAAGTAGTTCAACATTCAACCAATCTATGGCAAGCACTTGAGACTCCACAGTGCCTTCTCCAATAGAAAATATATCTTCTTTATTATAAGAGGAAGTAGTTCTTCGTACAATAGAATTTCAGAAAGATAACATGAAAAAAGGTCCCCACTCTATCGACTTGATCTCTATTTATACAAATTCAAATGTCTCTTGGTCTCCCTTGCCCTTTGGGATTCTTTTATGAATCAATTACAAAAATGCCTTTGTCTTCTAGTAGACTTGCTAACTTAGGAAAATATTACAAAATGTATTAATAAAACAAAATACTAAGTGGATCCAGCCACATCATTTATGAATTTCTTCCAAATATTTGCATCTGTTGCTATAGTATTGAACCCTGATGGATCTAGGAATATGATAGTTATCTCATGTTTGGAAACTTGGGATTTTATATTTTCCACTCTGGCTGGAATCAAATGAAGTTGATCTTCGAATAAATGAGTGCTCACTATTGCCTGGGATTCTACAGTTTTCAGCACCTTCTCATCCAAACCTTTGACCAGCTGGATACCTTGTTCATCCTCCTACCATATAACCTGCAATTGCTTCAAAAATTCTTCATGATCAGGCAATTCTTCTAACCTTCTCTTTGCAAATGTTTGACATCAATTGTAAGTTGTGAGAAATTTTCTTTAGAATTCTGCACAAACAACTTTAGTCCTCCAGACTGCCTTTACCAATTCCTCTGCTGCTTTACTCCCGAATTCAATCAGTTCATACTCTACCTTCACTGGCTCTAAATCCTTGATGGTTGCATTAGTTAGAGGTTCCTTCCAATCAAGTCAAACATCGTTGTAGAATTTCCAGGATATCCTGGGTCCTGTCTAAAAAGTAAGGACTTGTAATCACAATTTCCTCCAACCTCGTCTCTACTTGCTGAACTTTCAACATCTCATCTGCTATTTGAAGCTGCATCTGATGAATTTTATTTCTAAGTGTGAGAGCATGCTTCTTCAATGGATCAATAACCATTTTCTACTCATTTGTTGCTTTTAATAAAACTTCCAGTGAAGCTTTCTGGGTCTCAAATGCTACTACTTTGGTGTCATATTGCTTGGATTTCCCCTCAGCAGTAGTCTTCTGCAGCTCTAGCTCTGCCACTTTATTTTCTAGACTTCTTTTCTCCTTACTCAATTCTTCATTTGATGATTTCAAGCTATCTCATTTTGCTTCTAAGATTTGATGTCTTTGCTGAAGCCTTTCAAACTTTGATAAGGTGGCCTCATATTTTCTTTTGGACTCTCTTCCTACCTTTTCTTCTTTCCTCAACACTTCTTTCATTTCATCCATCTTTACTTTGTATTGCTAAATGTTTTCCATAATCCTATCCACATTGTGGGCATTTGCATAGGAATTTGCAATGCCCATAGAAGCTAATTCCTTGGGGTGCTCTTCTACATTTTTCATGACTGTTCTCTCCATCACTGTAGTGATTGCTGGCTGAGCTCCTACCTTCAAATCCTTCTCTGTCCTCCATACAATGGAATTCGTTTTAGGATCAAATGAATATCCTATAAACATGCCACATCGTATTTCTTTGATGGTGTAAAAGGTATGATTCCCATTTTAGCTATGGGCACATGACCTCCTGTTAGGATGCTGCTAGATGTGGCTGGCAAGTTCTCTGGATTAGCACGCACAGGGATTTTTTCTGAACCTCCACCACCTTGAACTTCATTACTATCCTGGCCTTGCTCTCCTATATCCTGCATGCCTTGATTAGAGATTGAATCTCCTTTAGCCAAGGCTTTCTCCCACTCTGCCATTTTCTTCAAAATAGCCTCTTTGCTTTTCTGCTTGGCAGCTTCTTCTCTATCTCTCCGTGCTTCTTCTGCCAATAACCTTTTTGCCCCTACTGCAAGCCTACGAATGCTTTCTTCTTGAGCTTTCTTTGCAGCTTCCTCATCTCCTTCGTCTGGATTTGGGTTATTGTTGCTACTTCCTTTAGCTCCAAATTCTTTTCCTTTCAACCTCTTGCTTAAGGCTGCCATACTATAAAAATTTCTAAATACTTGCTCTTCTTTGTCTATGTAGTATGCATGCTCAAAATTTACCTTGTGAGCAGCCTTGTGAGATGCCACCTTTCCTTGTGAATCATTCCTATGGAAGCTTTTCTCCCCAAAGTGGAATATTTATAGCTCTTTGACGAAACTTGGAGCGCTTTTGACTTTGTTGAACTTGTAACTTCCCACGTTAAAGCATACTATTGGGAAAACAACTTTCTTGATATCAAATAAATGGATTCCAAAACCATCTAGGAATACCTGTCTAACTGCTTCCTTCAATAGTATGTAGTCTGTGGCATACTTGGGCAATAGGGAGGGTCCTCTGGTGCCTCCATACATTCTCATATAAGTGCCCTCTTTGGTGAAAAAATAGTCACCATATTCTTTTATAGATTCCACCGCTCCTTTCGACAGACATGGACAGTCTTATAAAAAGATTAACTTATATAGGGGCCTTATGAATTCTTCACAAATTAACTAATAATGGCTGTGATATCTATGGGTTCCCATAATATGGTATGCAATGTAAATTGGAGCCATCCCCTCTACCCATACACAATTCGGCTTCTCAAACCGGTGCTTATAGAGTATACAATCTATCAAGAAGGATGACATAAAGAATTCTAATTTTCTCTGCTTTAAAACCTCATGAGCCACCTTGAAACCTTTGGACAAGTTTATAGTAGCAATATTTGCCTAGTTAAAAACTGTTCCTTCCATTTCCACATAATACATAAGGGGAATCCACCCAAAATTATACATTTTTCCATTAGACCTACCATACAACCTGCTTAACATCAATGCTACTATTCTAAATGGGGTTTGAAGATTAGTTGTTTCCTACTCTCTTGACTATTTATGTTTGAAGGTTTTTCCCTCAGTCATCATCCCCTTTCTTTTGGTGGTATAGTCAAACTTAAGACTCGTGACCCAATCCGTGGTCACACTTATTTCTGCTTTTGGTAGACTATATTTTTTTGAAATGAATGCTGATGGGAATGATGCAACCGACTTGCATTCTTCATCATTGATTATCATCCCCACCATGTCTATGTTTGGAAAAAACCATCCAATGACCTCTGCATAGGGAAAAACCTCTGGCCTGGTGGCTATCTTGGTTAACCTGGACCTTAGAATATTCTCCTATAAGGCAAGATCCCCCAATCCAGCTTCTGGCACTTTCTTATCAACCATCATAGGGTAGATCTGGCCCCATTTCAACATAGGCTCTTCTCCTATAACTGCTTTAGTGTCTTCGTATACTATATCAACCTTTACCGTAGGAGGGACTTCAACAATATCTATGTCAGAATCGCTCTCAATGATTTTGAGATTCTTCCTTCCCTTCTTCGGCAAGGTTTTGACAACAAATAGTACCTGTAGAAAAAAACTGTCTTAACTCCCATATGACTAATGTAAGAAAAATCAATCATACATATACATCATTTGAGCATAAAAATCTATATTTGTTTACCTTGTGCGTTCCTTCCATTAGAAACAGTACTACGAACCCAGATCAGGGTTACGTTTAAAAAAAAAACTCTACTGAACCATAGGCAACTACTGCTGAAAAATCCTCCACACTCTTCTTTCAAAAACTAAAACCCCCCAATGGCCCTAACTCTCTCACAGGCATGGCGAGGCTTCGAAAAACCAAAAATAACGGCGGCGACGCCGTAGGGAAAAAAATGCCACAAATCTTAAAGGATTTTCACCCTACAGGCTATGCATGGAGAAAAAAAAACGCAACCCATGCCAACGCCCACACATGAGAAATCGACTGTCTGCATCCTGGTGTGAAACTCGGCCTTCTGATAAATCATCTCTGACCTAGAAAGCTGGGCAAAAACGTCCCTGAACATGCATAATTCCTATGTACTTTCTAGGGAAAGAAAAACACCAGGGACAGTTTGACCTAAAAGAAAATGGGAAGCGAAACCATTTATAGACTCGGCTAATCCCAACCACTAATGACGACGGATAACTGCAAACCCTACTGAATCATTTAATGGGAAAAAGATGAAAAAACCTACCTATCATTCAATGCTTGCACCACGCAGGTAAGAAATATGCTGACGCGTACAAGCCACATGATCTTCACCACGAAAATCATGCATATGACTTCAAACAGGAAGCGTTCTTCCAAGCTCACCCACTCCATAAAAAACCACAGGGTAAAAGAAACAAGTGAAGTGAGCAACTAAAAAGACTTTTCGGGCTGTAAAAATCCCTAAAACACTTGCACGTGCAAACCTAAAAAAAATACTGCTAGCACCGAATAACCATGGGCCAAGACACATAAGTCATCATGGGAAGTCATCTACAACAACGGCTCGAACACAACAATTCATTCACAACAGCAGCCCGAAAACCGAACACACTTCTGTGACAATACATCAGACTATACCTCCACACAAGATATGTAGAACATCCATCGTAGTGGACCAAACAGGAGGATACTTCCTCCATAGCGGCTCCCAGACGCCAAATGAAATGAACCTTGAAATCCGCTGCCATAGCGGGAAAGACATACAAAACCCTTCGCCGCAGTGGGAACACACAGGAAACAACTCGTGAGAAAGAAAAGAGCTCGCCTTAGCAGCTCACGACCATGGAAAATGCTCGCTGTAGTAGTTCACAATGTGAAAAGCTCGCCTACATAGCGGGAGTATGCAAACATTGACACATAAGACAAAATGATAACCACCGTAGCAGCTCGAACATGGAAATCCTTTCGCTATAGCAACTAACAAACAAGGAAAGGATCGCCGTAGCAGCTTGAAAGTGAAGAAGAGCCTGCTGTAGCGGCTCAAGACTGATAAACCGTCCGCTGCTGCGGATAAAAAAATAGACTTTCTTCCTTGGAAAAAACGAAAATTTTTCCGAAAGGTCAAGGTGGATGGGAACATCAAAAGGTCAATCAAAGCAAAGGCAATTAATATTTTCAAAGGGGCGCCAAAAAATATCAAAAATATTTTTGGGAAATGTTGCAGCAGTAACAAGTTGTAGGTAGTTATTTAAATTATTTTCGAGTTTGTATAGGGAGAAGATACCCATCCACAATTTCTTAAGGAAAATATTTCATGTACAATATTTGATTACTAAATTACCACATTATAATATTTTAAGCCAATATATAGTCAAAGCAATAATTGAACCAAACAATGGTTTCAACTATGGTGATTCTATCTACTTGACTAAATCTAGTAACTCAATTAGATTAGGGTTTTTAGTATTTAATTGTGGCCATTCTATCTACTTGGATAACTATGGTAACTAAATTAGATTAGGGTTTTGACTATTTAATTATGGTTATTATATCTACATAGTTAACAATGACACCTAAATCATATTAGGGTTTCAACTATTCACTAAATGATATCTTACAAAATGTAATGTTACTAAAATCAATGCATATTAACAATACCATTATATAATATTGAATTTTTGAATGCATATATTTGTGTTATACCATAATGCAAATTATCTCCATCTAAAGAAATAGATTAATAGACCATATATGTCCCTTAGTGAAGTTGAATCAGATTGGGGTTTTGACTATGTAATGGTGGTGACTCTATCTAATAAGATAAAAGTGGAATGTAAATCACATTAGAGTTTAGAATATTTAAATGTAGTGATTTTATCTACTTAACTAACTCCAACAATTGAATCAGATTAGGGTTTTGACTATTAAACTAAATGATATTATATAAAATATAATATCACTAAAATCAATGCATCTTAATAATACTTTTAGATCATATTACATTTCCCAATGCATTTGCATAAAAGGAGCTCACACAAAGTCTAGGGCCATTTTAGATGCAATTGTAGTTTTTCAAAACCCACAATTGGTTTGAAAAAACAAAACTCATGCGCATTCCTTAGCACTGGGTTTGGAGGGGCCTAATCATGACAGGTCAATTAACACCTAGGATGGGAAAAAAGAAATGTGCATGGAATTTTTAGTTACAAAACACATGCACAATTTGTAGTTAAAAAATATATGCATGTTTTATAGAACATATTATAAACCCCCAAAATGGGCCCTCCCTACCTTCTTCCCTAACTCTCTCTCTCTCTCTCTCTCTCACACAAACACATCTCTTTCCCTATAAATTCCCACCTCCTTCGCTACCTATTTCTCTCTCTCTCTCTCCCTCTCATCCCTTTCCCTATAAATCCCTCCCTCAATGCCTACATCTCCATCTTCTCTCACTCCCTAAGTCCTTTTCCCTATCCCTCTCTCCTTTCCCCCCTCCCTAACTTTCTCTCCTTATCCCTCCTTCCCTATCCCTCCCTACATAAATCTCTCTCTCCCTACATTTCCCTCTATACCCCTCCATTCCTTTCTCTTTTCTGATCTCTCTCCATCCCTTTCCCTCTCTCTCTCCATTTCTTCGAATCAATGACTTCATGCCACATTTAAATGACCGAAAAAACACAACACATACCAGAAACAAACCCCCCTTTGCTCGAGGGAGATAATGTAGATTGAATCATTGTTATGTGGGATCAGTTGAAGAAAGTTTTTGTTCAGTCACCTAGGTTTGCATGGTGAAGTGTGAATTGGTGTGGTTGGATCCATTGGAGTGACAGGTCAGCCTAAGAAGCAACAAAATTGTTATATCCTAGGTATGCAAAAGAAACATGTACTGTGGGTACATACATATTTCATTTCCAGCATATCAAAGCATGATGTTTCTGGATACTGTCATGATAGTGTTAAATCAATGAATAAATGATTGATTCAAGAAAAGGGGGGTCCTGGTTTGTTTTTTATCCATGTTGTGTTTTTTTCGATGGAAATGTGGTGTGAAGTTAGCAATTAGAATTCTTGTCTCACTTAGTTCTCCTAACCCTATACCTCTTCACCACCCCTTCCTCTCCTAACCATGCTCTCAAGCCCCACTCTGTTGGAGACATTTATCGCCTTACACACTCATTTTGGTATATTTGTCCTAGTTAAACCACTATCCTAAGTATTATTGACTTAATTGACATCATAGGTGCACTAGATGACATCATCTAGATCACACCCATGCCTACCTTCAGTCACGCAGGCTAACTTAGCCTTCTCCTACATTCGGGAAGGTTAACTGGAGCACTCCAGGAGTGACCTGAGTGTCATTAATTCCCCATATTGATAACTGATGGTTACAATCAGTTAAACAGAGTAGTGAAGGTTCCCTCCATCATTAAATTGATTATTTATTTATTATTTAATGAACTGGAGTCAACCGGGGTGCCTCCAACCACTTTTGATGTTCATTTACACTTCTGTTAACCTCATCGGGGTTCATTGAAGTCATTGATGCACTACCACTTGATGGTTGGCTTGCTGTGACATGTGTCTAACCTAATTTTAGTTAGACTCAGTCATTTATTTCACTCCAACTTCAGTAAGGGCTCAGTTGAGTCAATTAGGGTTTTGATCAGTGGTTAACTTGAGTGTTGACTGTGGCTTACATTCAGTTAAGCTAGACTCACTCATTCAATTCAAATGACCTCCTTGGGAATTCTAATTGCTTTGTCATTCATGCTTGTTGCATGATCTTGTATTGTATTACTCATTCTTTGTGTGAATATACAGAGGATTGACTCATTTTGTAGCACAATTACATCATTTTCATGCCTTAATGTTATTAATATTTGATGAGACTTATGTTTAGTCCCTAGATTACTGTGACAAATTAATATGGTATCAGAGCTCACGATGGGATGAAGCTCAAATCTCTCAAAAACAAGGTTTTTGACAGATCTTGCATGAAAATTGACCAATAGCTCAAAAATCCAGCACTGCACTAGAAGCCAAGGCTTACCACTTAATACCCCAAGTAAAGAACTTGTTGATCAAGCTTGCTTGATTGACTATGTTGGGTGTGATGAAAGCCTAAAATGTGCAGGATGTACGACCTTACATTTCCCTTTTTGCTGTGATTTTCAGGTTTTTGACAGGTGAAAGCATTTGCTCCAGCAGATTCAGATGGCTTCTTTCATAGATATTTTGACTCCATTAAATTTCCACTCATGGAAAGGAGTCATGGAGATCCATCTATGCTCCAGAGGACTCTATAGGGTCACCATGGACACTGAAGAAGAGCCTGGTTCTGCAATAGACAAATCCATATTCTTGAACAAGAAGGATGAAGCATTCAGATTCTTGTGCCTATCTGTTTCTCGGGATCTTCTTTTCCATCATTCAGGATTGAAGATTCCAATGGAAATTTGGGACAAATTGGAATTACTATATGGAAAGCAGGATGATTTGAGAGTTTACCATCTTGAAAATGAATTGATGTCTCTCCAGCCTTCCAATTTCGAGACCTTGAATGACTTTTTCACAAAGTTCAAGCACATTGTCTTACTGTTGAAGCAATGCAAAGTGGAGAAAGAGGATGATCATCTCATCCTCGCCATACTCTCCAAACTTGGAGCTGATTATTCAATTTTTATCTCTACATTCCGTGTGGGGAAGCTCACAATGCCTAGATGGAAGATGCCTACACTCAATGCCTTCATTGAGTCCCTAACAAGTGAACAAGATAAACTTGTCCAGATGGGGATCATCAGATCCTATAGTGATCAATCCCTCCATGTCTCAGGGCCCAAATATCTGAAGGGTAAAGGAAAGCAGTAGAAGAAACCAAAAACTAAATTCGACGCTCCTAAGCCTAAAGTTGAAAACCAGCAGCATGATGAGTCTTCTGGCTCAAAGAAGAACAAAGGGAAAGGGCATCACGGAAAGGAAAAAGTCAAGTGTTCATACTGTGGGAAGGGCTTCCACCCTAAACATGCCTGCATGAAGAAGAATCTTGATGAATCTACCTCACTCGTTGAGAGAAATCACATCAATCTTCCAGAAATATTTCGGAGGAGAGATCAGCAAGATAGGGAACCACAACATGAAAAAGGTCATGCCCTCATGGAAAGCACTTTGAAGTCCAAAGCAATATTGATTGATTCTGGAGCTTTGAACCACATGATGGCTGAAAGAGACACCTTTTCATCCTTGGGGACCAGAAAATCCATCCCCATCCACATGGGAGATGACTCCACCATCATTTCATAAGGACAAGGTACGATTGATCTTGAGAATGGCTATTTTTCAAACGTTTTGTATGTATTGTCTCTGGAATCAAATCTCCTTAGTTTCTATCAAATGACACATATAGGAGTGCCTAAGAGAGTGTATTTCAGCCCGAATGATGTTGAGATAACAGAACTTGCATACGGGAAACTCATTGCTAAAGGCCTTGCAAACCATCATGCAAAATCCTATGAGTTCTCCCACTTTATGGCAGATGCAAAGCCCACCGCCCTGCTAACTCATGGAAATGAAGTTAGTAGGATGTGGCATGAATGGTTTGGCCATTTAAATTTCAAATATTTTCAGCAATTACAGAAAAAATCCATGGTTGAAGGCCTCCCGGTCATCAAGGAAACCATTGGAATTTGCAAGGGCTGTGTGGTTGGAAAACACCCTGAGCGCAAGTACGATCGGGGGAAGGAAAACCGAGCTACATGCATATTGGGGCTGATACATTCTGATATCAGTGGTCCAATGCTTTTCACATCCATGAATGGATCAAGGTATATTCTGACTTTTATTGATGATTTTTCAAGGTACACATGGGTTTTCTTTCTCAAAAAGAAGTTTGAAGTATGTGAAAAATTCACTGAACTGAAGGCCTTGATCGAGAATGCCACTGGGATTAAGATAAATATCTTGAGATCTGATAATGGTGGGGAGTATGTCAGTAATGATTTTCTGCACATATTCTCCCAAAGTGGTATTCAAGTCCAACATTCAATTCCCTACACTCCCCAACAGAACGGTGTAGCGGAAAGGAAGAATCAATCTCTCAAGGAGATGACCACCTGTATGTTGGAATCAAAGAAGTTGGCTGCAAATTTGTGGGCTGAATCCATGCATGCTGAAAAATACATTCAAAACAAAGTTCCACACTCATACATGAAAGGGAATACCCCTTTCGAAGCATACTTCGGACACAAGCCAGATGTGTCAAACCTACGGGTGTTTGGGTCCACTGCATGGGCCTGAATTCCACTTGATAAAAGAAGGGATTTGAAACTGCAAAGGATAGAATGTCTGTTTATTGGGTATCCTAATGAATCAAAAGGTTTCAAGCTTCTGGATATCAAAACAAAACATATCATCATCAAGAGAAGTGTCAAATTTGATGAGCCTCTTCAGGAGGTGGAACTAGTGAAGGAGAAAACTGCCAAATTTCCTTCCTATTCTACTGAATATTTGGATGATGAAATTGGGGGTGATGACCCTGATTTGGATCCTCTGATTTCTAATATTAGTGTGAAGCAAACATCAGGTTCTGAATCAGAACCTGAAGTACAAAATCATCTTCCCACATGGGCCCGACAGACACTCTCCTCCGCAGGAGATAACATTGGAAATCCGGATGATCCAACGAGAACCCAGTCTGATTTCCAAAGAGCAGGTATTGCGCTCTCTTGTCCTGATAATTTGCTGTCCAAAACTTGTTATTTGATGATTAATTCAGACCCAAAATCCTACTACCATGCTTAGAAGGATCCGAGATGGCAAGTTGCCATGGATGAAGAGATTAATTCTCTTCAGAAAAACACTACTTTGGAGCTAGTTTCTCTTCCTCCGGGAAGGAAATTGCTTCAATACAAGTGGGTGTTTTGGACCAAGGTTACGGCTGATGGTAGCACTTGAAAATATAATGCAACTCTGGTGGCAAAATGTTTCTCTCAAGTACAAATTGTGGACTACCATGAGACCTTTGCACCGGTTGCAAAAATGGACTCCATCCTCCTAGTTTTGGCAATTTCAACATCTAAGCACTGGGAAGTACATCATATGGATGTTAAGTCAGCATTTATGCCTGGAGATATTCATGAGGAGATATACATGAAGTAGCCTGAGGGCTACATCTCTGATCCATCTTTGGTTTTCAAGCTAAAGAAGTCACTATACGGGTTAAAACAGGCCCCAAGAGAGTGGTATTCCAAGATGGATGCCTTCCTTCTCTCGCAAAACTTCCAAAGGCATAGATCAGATCCAAATGTGTATATATAGAAGTTTGATGGTCCTTTAATTATTATTATTTTATATGTTGATGACTTACTGATCACAGGTAGCACAGTTGCTTCCATTTTAGCCATCAAAATTGCTCTCCACAATGCCTTTGAAATGAGCGATTTGGGGCTCCTAAAACAATTTTTGGGGCTCGAAATTGGAAAAAATTATGATGGGATAATGGTCACTCAGTCCAAATAAATATCAGACCTGTTAGTCAAGTTTAACATGGCTGAATGTAGGCCTGCACCATTCCCTTTCCTTTGAGGGATTATCCTTGAAGAAGGAAAAAGCACACCTCCCATGGACTGCACTATCAATCGACAGCTGATTTGTAGCTTGTTGCACTTGACACATTCTCGGCCTGATATCTATTATGCTGTGAATGATGTATCAAGATACATGCAGCAGCCTCATGATATTCATTGGAAGGCAACCAAGAGGATCCTCTAGTATATTCAGGGAACTAGGACCTATGGCATTCACTATGCTGCAGACTCTGAGCTAGAGCTGGTTGGATACACAGATTCCGATTGGATGGGTGATTCTATTGATTAGAAGTATACTTCCAGATATGTATTCATGTTTGGTGGTGGCCCCATTTTCTGGTCTAGCAAAAATCAGGCTGACATAGCACTATCTTCAGCAGAGGCCGAGTATCGAGGAGCGGTGAATGCTTGCATCCAAGCAGTTTGGTTGCAAGGCATTCTTTCAGAGTTTGATCTTGGTATTACTTTGTCCATTTTCCTCTTTTGTGACAATCAAAGTGCTATTAAGATATCCATAGATCCTGTTACCAGGCAAAGGACCAAGCATGTAGAGATCCACATGCACTATATCAGGGAGCTAGTGCATGACAGGACCATCATTATGCAATACTGCCCGACTGATGAGCAGATTGCAGACATATTCACCAAGAGATTTTCAAAAAAGATGTTCACTTACCTCCGTTCACTATTGGGGGTGATTCCATCAGGGTGATCAGACTACTTTCAGTGTTCAACTTGAGGGGGAATTTTTCCCATTAGGTTTTCCCTCTTTTCCTCACTTAGTTTGTTCTTGAGCATTGTTTCAGTTTCAACATTGTATAGGGTGACCTATGTCCTTAGTTTCCGGGGCCCTAGCATTTTTATGCATTTATGTTTTCTAACTCCTCTTGAGTATAGCTTAAGGGGGGGTGTTGGAGACATTTACCACCTTACACACTCATTTTGGTCAATTTGGCCTAGTTAAACCACTATCCTAAGTATTATTGACTTAATTGACATCATAGGAGCACTAGATGACATCAGCTAGATCACACCCATGCCTACCTTTAGTCAAGGAGGCTAACTTATCCTTCTCCTACATTCGGGAAGGCTAACTAGAGCACTCCGGGGGTGATCTGAGTGTCATTAATGCCCCATATTGCTAACTGATGGTTACAATCAGTTAAACAGAGCAGTGAAGGTGCCCTCCATCATTAAATTAATTAATTATTGATTATTTAATGAACTGGAGTCAACAGGGGCACCTCCAACCACTTTTGATGTTCAGTTACACTTTAGTTAACCTCATCGAGGTTCATTGAAGTCATTGATGCGCTACCACTTGATGGTTGGCTTGCTGTGACATGTGTCTGACCTACTTTCAGTTAGACTCAGTCATTTATTGCACTCTGACTTTAGTTAGGTCTCAGTTGAGTCAATTAGGGTTTTGATCAGTGGTTAACTTAAGTGTTGACTGTGTCTTACATTCAGTTAAGCCAGACTCACTCATTCAATTCGAATGACCTCCTTGGGAATTTGAATTGCTTTGTCATTCATGCTTACAGCATGATATTGTATTGTATTACTCATTCTTTGTGTGAATATACAGAGCGACTACTCATTTTGTAGCACAATTACACCATTTTCATGACTTATTGTTATTAATCTTTGATGAGGCTTGTGTTTAGTCCCTAGATTACTATGACAGATTAATACACTCCCCTTCTCCCATGTAACCCATCATGATCCCCTTCCCTCCAATTCATCTCTCCACACTTGAACTTCCTAAATCCTTTTAACCCTTTGACCCTTCCCCACCCCCTATCAACTCTTCTGCCTAAGGTAAACTCAATGTGCTTAACATTGTGCACGTGTTTTATTGATACAAATCATGTGCTTGTTTAAGCTATAAAATTCATGTGCACATTTTAGTTATAAAAATAATTCACACATTTTGTAGAGATAAATCACACGTGTTTTGTATGACACCATTTGGGAAGGTAAATTTGAATTAAAAGGAATGCGCTCGCATTCCTTGCCACCTAAACTAAATCCTTCTCGTGTATTTGTGTGTCATCCCTATTCCTATGTTTTTGCTTCAGAGTTAGCTTCAACTTATCCAAACATGTACTTTTGAATATGGTAAACCATAGTTAATTGAAAATTTCGTCCATTTTCTCAATATGCTTATGTTTTAGCACTCGTTACAATAGGCGACCCACAATAATTATTGATAATTTTTTAGACACAGATAGCATATTTTTTGCATATTCCAAATATGTAATTTTTAAAAAATTATTATTTTTTCTATTTTTCTTATGTAACAACTCTTTAACTAAAAAAACACTCTTAATGTTTCTTCCATAACTTTTTCATTTCTCAAGCATTTAAAAAAAATTGTATGCTGCACTACTGGATGTCAACTTCTACATGCTATAGAAAATGATTTTACGAGGTTTGATAACTTAGATAATTAAAAAAAAGTTAAAAATACAAAATTTATTTCGGAAAATAGTTCCACACTAGTACTATTTGTTTTCTATTTGTCTATCAAATTTTTAGGTTGATTCCATCATTTAGGCCCTCAAAAGTTGCACCCACATAGGCATATACCTTATCATTTTCCAAAAATGTAAAATGTAATTGTTATAAAAGATCAAACTTGAAATAGTTATGGATATTTTCAAGCGATAAAATTTTATATTTGGAAACATGGTACAATTTCAAGCATTTCCACCTTTTTACTCAAAAAACGATTTATTGTGTAAGTATCTCAAAATATCCATGTAAGTTGAGGGATTCCAAATTTTTTTTTTTTTATATTGTATCTAATGCATAAAAAAACCCTCTTTAGCTTGCACCAACCCTAAGATCTTAATTCAAATATTTATCTAAAGACGTAGATCAATAGATCATAGATGTCCTTTTGTGTAATTGAATGAAATTAGGGTTTTGACTATTAACTAAATGATTTCATACAAAGTGGACAAAAACAAATGATATCATACAAAACAACCATAACACCATTCAATTAGCCCTTAATTTGTTGTGTCAAAATGCATAGATTTCAAATTAGAGGGATATTAGTTCATCACACAAATATGGATATGTACAATCAAGATATGTACAATTAGGTTAAGATAATGGATATATTACATTTTAATAATTTTCATGTTTATATTGAGATATAGAGTGCACATGCATTTTTATTTGGATATTGATATATGCAGTACTTACTCTAAAATAAAGAAATTCAATAAGTTCTCTCTTGAAGTGTTGTGTAAAAAGATAAACATAATAACCAACCCTTGGTATGACAAAGAGTGTAAAATTGCAAGAAGAGAAATTAAAGAAGTCATTGATGAGTCCCTAAAAGTTTACAAGATAATAGGTACAAATCCCTCATTAAAAGAAAAAGGTACTATATAAATAATAAGTAGGATAAGATTTTAGAGCTATCTAAGATGGATTTTAAGAAATTTTAGAGGCAAATTCTAACTTGCAAAACTAAAGAAAATAATATGATTTTTTAAAGGTTTGGAATTCCTATCTTAAAGATATTTAGGAATCCCTTGATGTCGTGGACAACTTTCAACCCATCTTTATGGACAACAAATATTTTTCTTTAGAAGGCATAGATTTTGGGATTAAGTGACTCTTAAATGGGAAAGCCAACAACATTGAAGGCTACCGAGAAGAAATCCTAAAAACTAGAGGGCATGTCCTCATCCCTAACATCCACAAGCTCTTCAATCTAGTAGTCAAGCAAGGATTCTCTAAACCTTGGGATGAGATCCTTATTGTTCCAATTTAAAAAAAAACAATGATAAAAATAACCCCTCTAATTATAGGACCATTATGATCATCCATCTCTTTGCCAAGTTATATGGTATTATTTTTTAAAATAAGAATATCATATGGATAGAATATCAAATTAAAGGGGATAAGGGCCAATCCTATTTTAGAAGGTACCATTCCACCATAAACCACCTCATTACTCTAAGGATCAATACAGATGAATGCCATAACAATAAAAATCTCCTTTGTTGCTTTGTGGACTTTAGAAGATGTTTTGATATGGTTCCTAGAAATAACTTGTGGAAAATGTTAGAAAGGTAAAGGTTCCTTTAGAGTTGAGAGTCATTGCAATAAAGTTATATGCAGAATTCATTTCCAAGTTTAACAACACTAAGGGTTGGTAGGAATATATTGATTGTAATATATGAGTCAAGAAAGTTCCCCCCTCTCCCTACCTTTTTTGGTATGTACATTGATAAGTTAGAATATTGTTTAGTAGAGGTAGGCTAGACTTGCATGATATTAGTAGGAATAATCATCAGCCTTCTTCTAATTATATCATTCTTGCGGGGTTTCCCTCTAATATTGATAAGTAATTAAGAATTCTCAAGAATTTATTCTTTGTTATGGGTATGAATGTTAACATTGACAAAAATCAAGTTATGATAATAAAATCCAATAAGGTCACTTAGTACACTAAGTTTTTTTATGACAATAACAACTTGGATCTGGAAGTGACTTTAAGCAAATATCATGGGATCAATATCCACCACAAGCTCAACTGGAACTACAACACCGAGAAAAGGATTAATGGAGGGTGGAAAGCTTATTTTTGTCTTGAAAACAATTGTAAATCATCAAACCTTATGATGCGGGATAAAAAGAAACTCCTCTTTGATACTATTGTCACTCATGTTCTCATCATTGGGTGTGAAGTTTGGGATTGCAACATATTTAGATAATCTTAGAGAAATATTGAGAAAATACAGAAGTGTTTTATAACTTATAAATTTAAAATTAAAAGAACGATTATGTATCCTATTCTCCTCATAGAAGTGACTGTTTCCCCATTAACAGCATAGCTATGATTAAGTACCTAATGTACAAGAAAAAGTTAAATAACTTGGGAGACTAAAGACTTGATAAAATTGCTTTAAAATCCAGAAAAACCACTTGAGGCTCAAGAAAGGTTTGCATAAAAATTCTTACATAGAATAACTTAATGTCAACACTAAAATCTACTCTTGTTAATTTTTTCGATCTTTGGCCATGTTTTAAAATTCGGTAACACATTTGTCAATCTATCTAAAAGAGGCACCACCAAAACTTCAGAGATTCAGTAGCATTTTCACCAAATATTCAATGGCAGGAACTACCAATTCTGCATTAATCTTCTAACAAAACTCTTATCCTATGTAAATATGGTGCTGTTGGACAAATGAGGTATGTCGGTTATTATACACACGGATTTTATTCGTGAAAATATGGCTGAGATATTTCGTATTATATGACCGCCACGAGAAAGTTAGAGATTTAAAAAAATAACTCCTTGTAAGATCACTCGAATGCCAAGTGCAAATAAAGCATCATCAATATGAAGTACCCATCGCCATGTATGAAATTACAAAAGACAACAAGGACAATCATCGAGCACCAAGGATACCAAGTTAAATCGTCTAAGAGCTCTATATAAGTGCCATTAGGAATGCTAAGAAAGACTATTGATATTTCATGTCATGTTCAAGTTCAAAAATTTTAGAGAATTATGCAATGGATTAATGAGAAAGAAATTCTCTTAAATTAAATGCACAGAGATAGAATTGCGGATAATTTTATTATCTATAATTGAATGGTTTTACAAGTTGAAAGAATTATTTCCATAAATTTTTCTATCTAAAATATTTATAGTTTATATAATTAGACTTTTCTCAAGAAAAGTTAAATGTTAATTATTATAGCGTATTTTCAAAGAATCTTCTTGGATTAACAAGAAATCATTATTTTCATTTTTAGATATAAATTATGAAGGGTGTAGTGGGGATTTCTCCCCTACTACATGCAAAAGAACCTACCTTAGATCAGCCAAATCAAATGGTAGAGTTCATGGTGCGAAGGATTTCTCAACCTCGACTTGCAACAATAAGCAATAACAACAATAATATTAAATATAACTAATGCAATAAAATAAAAGATACCTTTAAATGGGCCACTGCAGTTGTTTGCAGAAATGGTCTTTAGGCTTCCCATGATCATGGTCTCCATGTGTTCTCCAACAAAGGGTTGTCACCGAGAAACGGATTAAGAGTTGCACAGAGAGAACTCGACATGCAACGTGGGATCGTGTGGCTAAAGGTGTGGAATTCCCAAAAGTAGGGAATGTGATGAAATTTTTTAGGAAATGAATGAATGACAAAACGTGAAAAGTGTAGAAGTGTTTTTGGGGAGACCTTCACAATGTATTTATAGGATGATCTAAGGTTTTTTGACCCATGGTATTTTATTGTGCATGGTATTTATCCATGGTTTTTAACCCGTTCTCATTTTAGGGTTTTTTTGTCCTTTTTGGAGAGAGTGGGGATATGTCACAATAAATGCTCAACTTCCCTGTATTTATGGGGGAATGAATAATATTGTTTTGAACCATTTTTGGTAGAATTTTAGTTGTGAATGTCAAAATGGAGGAAATAATGGTGGGATAATGATGTATGATTATGGTTTGGAACATAGAGAGTTAGGTGAACAATTTTGGTGTTAACAGATTGCCCCCTAATATGTGAGGGTAGGAGCTCATTGTATAATCGATAGACATCATAGGATCAATGGAGAAATGGTGACAACAGTGGAGAAACCAGAGGGAACCGTGAAGGAGTCAAAGTTTCCTCATGCAAACTTGTTGCAACCGCAACTATTTCCCCAAAATTTTCAATTTTAGGACCCCCTTTTTATTTGATTTTATTAAATTTGGCCTAGGAGTATTTTGTTATTTCCAGAGTTTCCCTGAGTTCAAATATTTCTTGAAAAAACTTGGTCTTTTTCACTTTTCCATATCGGATGCTTAGTCAACTACTCTTCCAATATCGGAATCATAGTGGACTAGCCTTCTGACATTGTGGAAGAGGAATCAGCTAGCTTGTTGAATGCTTTTGGAATCCATCGCCGATGCATCGGGGTTAGTTTGATTTTTTCTCGGACTTGATCTGCCGAAGTTGTGGCCCCGTAGTGCTGGACTTATCTGACGATATTTTTCCCTTCACCCTAGTATTTTCGAGATCCGACGATGTTTTGTTTTTTTTTCTCGTTGTTGGGTTGTTTAACTAGAGCAAGCCGAAGTTATAGTATCTATCTCGCCTGGCATTGCGGGAAGCTAGTTCTGAGGAGTTCCGATATCATCATATTTTCTGTGCCGACTCGATAGAGCTTAACGTTGCTGAGCTCCGATAACCGTTCCCAAAGTAAAGCTCGCAATAATAGAATTGTCCATGGCCGACATTGCAGAGGTTTATCAGCTTTTGGTTCCGAGGATAGAACTTATTGGTTCCGACATCCGAGAGTAGTAAGTAATTCCGGGTGTGTAGTATGTTTCATGCCCACTATTGCGGTGATCATCCAACTTTTTCTTTCGATTGGTTTAATACATGTCCGTCGATATTTTCCCACTGGTAATGGTATATATAAGTGTCCATGTCACTTGTCGTTAGCATTGAAATTTGTCATTTACACTGTGGAAGCAGTCGGGAGAAGTGTGCACGCGCAACTGTCGAAACCTCATTCCTTCTGCTCTTGCACCCGTGGAGTTTCTTGTTCCATCCAGTCAGTTTCACTACTGCTACCAGGTAGGTAAAACGTGGTTTTGTAATTTTGGTTGTGGTTGGTTGATTTTGAACCATTAGGTTTCCGTAGGTTAGGTTTTACCGCATGGGGGGTTAGGATTTTGCATGCCTACGGTGATTTTCGTGGATATTTTATATAACAAGGGGGAAGGGTTTTATCCTGTTACTAAATTTTCAGCTCATGGGAGGTTTGAGTCTGTATGCAGTTGAAGCGTTATGGATGCATTTTCGTTTCTTGCGCTAGTGGTTAGGGCATGGTGCAGACCGGCGTTTTGCTGTCCGCACCACCCTTTTATTGATCATTTTTTGGTATGCTAGAGGTTAAGAAGCCATTTTTTCCCCAGTTATAGTATCTCGTGGGACTCAGGAGGTTTTTTTAGTCGATTAGGGTTTTTCTCGAAGATAGTTGTTACGCAGGGTTTAGTTGTTTTGAGATTAAAGATTGTGTTGAGATCCAATGGTAGGATAGGTTGATAAGTACCTATGTGAGACAAAGAGGTTTTTTGGTCGATTAAGTCTTTGAGATAGAGGAGCTTAGGTAGATTTAGGAAGCATTTTGTAGGGTTTTTTCTTGTTAAATCTGTCATTCACAAGGACTGTGTTTAACCTATTTTAACAAGCATGCATGTCGAAGAGGTAAATAAATTAGTATATTTTTCGGTGTATTGCTATAAACACTTGCTAAAGATCAGTTAGCCTAAAACATGTTGTTTGGTTGTGACAGGTTGATTGCTATAATAACAACATGTCAAAGAGACAGAAGAAAAAAGCTCAGGTGGCTGAAGAAGAGCCTGAGGTAGAAATAATCACCAAGGTAGAGTTCATTTATGAAGACACCAGAGCCACCACTGGAGTTGAACCTGATTACAAGTGTGGAGAAATCTTTAGAATGATCTCAAACCAGAATGTACCTGATGCTGGGTTTGAAGAACTGACGATCTATGCTAACATCGAGAAGTCAGCTTTGATGAAAGTAGCTACGAGGCCTGAATTTCTTCCCTGTTCAGAAGTAATAGGTTGGATTCTGCCCAGGGAAAATGTGACGATAATGATTCTAGAAAAAATTGCAAAGCAAGGATATGTTGCATATAGACTTGCCTATGTGTCTATGGCATACCATTTACCTTCACCACAGGTCTATCTAACAGGGAGTTGGTTAAAGGAAGCAGGTTTGGACCTGGTAGAGACCATAAAGAGAATGATGATACCAGGAAATAATTTCAGAACTAGACCTTCCGAAGAATATGACACCTCAACTCTTCGATCTCCTTACAGGTTTATTGCTTTGATGCTTAATAGGATTTTTGGTCGAGCAAATGGCAAAAGTTTCAAGATAGGATAGATACCAGTTATATTTTTCATTGCTACACAAGGAACCATCTTCAACTGGGCAAATATAGTGCTGAACAACCTTTTTGCATGTATAAGTGTAGCCTTATGAGGAGTATCTCAGAAGAAATCTGAATTTTATATGAGCTCTATTCTAATTGATTGCATATTGTGCACCCACACTTTCCTTGCTTTAAAATGCAACTGGGATAAGGACAGAACCCCAGTATACACAACTTATAAGTTGTTTTGGGCACACAAGTATTACAGTTATTATAGGGATATTTGTGAGCATTTAATTATGCCCCTATATACCCTGATTTTCCTAACTGAATGTAATTGAATGTCTGAAGAAGCATTCAAAGTCATACAAGATTTCGAGGGTTATTATTTAACAGAGGAGGGATTGTATATAAGGATGTATGTTGGCTCCAGAGATCCTTCTTTGCTCCCAAAATATGCTACAGATTATGTACTCCATAAGGAGGCAGTCAGACAGTTGTATATAGATGGAGTAGGAAATTTTTTGTTTGAGCATAAGAAGGCAACGTACCCTGCAGTACCTTTCTTACTTGGAAGCTATAAGTTTTCAAGGGTAAAGCAGGCAACATAATTTGTTAATGAGCTAGAATATTTTCGCTTCGAAGAAATGAATTTTCATAGAAATGACTCCCATAACAAAGTAGCTGACTACTGCAAAGAAGCAGGAATCCATTTTGAGTATACTAACTTATGGGACAAAGAAGAGGAGACATTCCGAAATGCAAAGAACATAACAGCCCTCAAGAAAAGATTCAAGCAAAATATAACAACTATGGGTGGAAAAGGCAAGGCTTCAGAAAAAGCTAAGAAGCTAGAAGAAGAAGAAGCTAAGAAAAGAGAAGAATATGCTAGAAGATTGGTACATGAAGCAGAAAATTGGTTAAGAATTGAAGAATAAGAAAAGAAATGGGTTGCTGAAGAAGCAGCTAGGAAGGAAAGAGGCTGAAATAAAGAAGAAACAAGCAGAAAGTGAGGGCTTCAGGATAACAAAATCCCAAAAAGAGAAGCAGCCCATAGAGCAGGTTGATATACAAGAAGTTCAAGATCATGCAGATCAAGAACAAGGACGGTCCGAGCTTGATCCCTTGGAGCCTGTTGTCCCTTCTGGCAGTATGTTAGGAGAGGTTTCAATATCTGAATTTGATTTGATTCCTTTCATGCCTACCGCCGGAGAGGAAGTACCTGATTTTAACACCATATTCTATGACAAAGAGAAGAAAAGGATTGTCAAGAGGATCCAAAAAAGGGTAGATACTGGAGGACAGCCAGGTAAGATGGTGATAGACAAGACATTGGTACATGGTACACATAAAGATGCACGGTTGATAGCAAGAGATGGGGTAGCTTTAACCTTAGTAACTGAAGACAATGTGGACAGGATCATGACAGATCTAGAGCAGTCACGGAAGAGTGTAGCCCAACTGAAAGAAACCTTAAAGAAGGAAAGAGATGAAAGCCAAAAGCTAAAGAGAAAATATGAGGACATGACCGGAGAAGTTAAGGTTTCAAGGGCAGAATGCCAGACTTTGCAGGCAGATAAGGATGTTTTGGCAATATCTGTAGAAACTACAAAGAAGAGTTCCCAGGTTACCTTGGTGGAGTTACAAAAGATACATCTAGAGCATCAGAGTTTACAGAAAGAAAAGGATAATCTTCAGCTATCATGTGGAAATTTAAATGAAGAAAATAACAAGTTGGAGAGCAAGGTTACTGAGCTGGAAATAGAAAAGGCTGCTGCAGAAGAAAAGGAAAAGCAATATCAGATGTAGATAGCGGCCTTAGAGGAACATAAAAATGCATTGATCGCATCATTAAAAGGTGCTATGGAGTAGAAAGCTGACATTCGACCCATAAAGGAGCATGTTCTGACTCTTAGGCAAAGGATTCATCAAATACAAATACAAATAGAATATGAAAGATGCAAAGTTTTGCAAATAGACACCAGGCTGGAGGAGATTATAAATACCACTTCATATTTCCTGGATAGGACTCGGGATATATTGGAAATTCTAAAGGGAAGAATGGTTTGGATAGAAACCAATAAAGGATCTCCTGTAGACCTAGCCAAGAAAGATTAGCAGACATTGCAGCAGGAATATGAGTTAATGGAATTTGCTAGTAATGTTGCAGAGGAATTTAAAAAGATAGTAAATAAGACAAACAATGCTTGTGCCGAATTTTGCATAAGAGTACTCTTCACATACAATCCGTGTCAGGTTTCTGCTAAGAAAAGATTGGCGGTGCTACCTGAACATGAGATGTTTCTAAAGCATTTACAGGATAGGTACAAGGAAGATGAACAAGAAATACAGTAGGTCAAGGACTTGGATGAGTGGATATTGAAAAATGCATTAGCACATGCAGCTGTAAGCATACACCTATTAGAGGACCAACTGAACCTTAGTCCTGCTAGGATAGAGGGGGTGAAGACTCAAGCTGCCAAATATGAAATCAACATTCGATTCCTTGAGCCTTCTGGGTTTGAAAGCATAGCAACAGATGCTAATGCATTGAAAAAGTTCACCAATGAGCAAGCTGGGCCTTCTTCATAAATTTTTTGGGAATATTGATTTAAAATGTAATATATTGTATAAATTTTGTACATAAGCTACAGGACAAAATTTTGGAAAAGAAAGGTTGGGGAAGCTCAAAAGACAATGTGGGGTAGGCCAAGAGTTTTGTTTTTTTATAAGTATAGGAGAGTTTTAGATAGAAAAGGACCTTTTTTCCAGACTATCTTGAGAAAGTATTGTAAGAAGAACTATTTCATTTTACAATAAAGAGTCATATGTTTCTGCTGGAAGAAGTTCTGTGGATTTTCAAATGTTTGCTATGTGCTAGTTGGATATGAACTATTTCTTTTTCAGCTTGTTTCCACAAACTGTGAGATCGTTCTAACTTATTGAATTCTTTCCTGTTATGAATGTGCTCTAGTTTATTTTTGTGAAATTTCCAAATTGAGTAATGAATGTTTTAATTAACAATAAGCTATCTTGTTGTTTATATTTCTATTGATATTCATGTGTTCAGAAACATTAACAACTATCTGTGATTTTTCTTTATGCATGTAATACAGTACATTACTCACCATTAATGATAGTGTTGCTCACTAGGGATAGCTTAGTGAGTCTTAGTTAGTTTCTTGCTGTTTGTGATTTAAAAGGGAGAGAGGTAAGACGAGAGGTAATAACCTGCGCATCACATTGTGACCCTCCTCGTTATCTCTATCGTTTTCATTTGGTTAGGCACTTGCACATCATACTTAAACATTAAAAAACCAAAAATATACACGGTGGACCGAGCCGTAACCAGTAAAACACTTTAATTGTTACTTTACCTATGGTAGTTAGACCGTAAATCGGACGGATTCCCCATACCAAAGAATAACAAGCTAATTGGGAACGTTTATTGGGGAGAATCCCTACTATTGTTACCTGCGATTTTCTAGGCCTCAATAGAATTGCAGTGGCTTTTGGTTTGTATTACTTCTAAAAAATGGATGAGGTGCATATAATATCAGACATATACATGGGTGAGTCAGGAATACTCATGCTCCTATCAATGTCTCAATATACAAATGGGTATTAAGGATCAAATAATGGGAGCTGATCAATACATACAATTGGAAGTACATAATAGGGGCCTCAATGGGAGGCTGAATACATATACTGATACGAAGAACTGGTACATAGGAACAATGGAATTCTCATGGATTGCAATATCACAACAATTGATACTCTGCTGAATCTAGGGGTGTAAACAACTAGATGGAATCAATGGCTGAGAGTCAAAATATTTGAGGTACAATAAACAACATCAAGTACTGTAGATACACAGAAGCATGACATTGATGGGCTTCTGAACACTGTCACCAATGCAACCCAAAAATCACAAGGGACATGAAACTGTATGGGTCCCAAAATAGACTCACCAATGTGCTATAGTTAGGTGACAACCGGGGTCTTCGACCAAATGATGAAGGAACTAATACCCTATATGAATCTCAATGGTGCAATGATGGTGTTGAAGTCGAACACATGAGACACAACCAACCCGAAAGGCACTAAGGACTCCTTTCAAGTGGTCCAAGGAACTCATCAATGAGGTGGATGAAACAAGGATACAAGGACCTTTGGTTCTATCCTCTGAAATAGATGTGTTGACGTTGGTTGAGGGAGACCTACAACTACCATGGAAATGAGGTTTCCTTAATAGAAGTGCGAGGGGGAAAACCAAATAGATGGAACAATAATGGGATTGACACATTGAATGGGGAAATAGGGAAGGGGAGTATAGGGGATTCAAAGTTCCTTTTTCCAGAGTACGACAACAAGGTTGACTTGACAGCAAATGATATTGACTCATGGGGACAGGATCATAGTTGTGGAACCGGGCAGATGACTACAATGGGGAGATACTTGGGGAAGTAACTGGACAAGTGATATCCAAAGGATCCAAGGGAGACTCATTTCAAAGTACTCTAAACAAAGACGACCCAATGGGGGGAATGTTTCCATAATGAGAGAATATATGTAGTATATGTGGGAACTAAAAGGAACTATCCGGTCCTTCTTCATAGTTTAAGGAGCACGAAGAAGGGACATAAGTATGCTCAGTATGATACTCTCTCATGGATTTTTTTCGAGCCCAAGACAGTAAATGATTGATGATGTTTTCTGTTTAGAGAGTCTGAACACAGGAAGAAAACTCCAATAGGTCTCTTTTTCATACAGTAGTCTCCTAAGTTTGAAAATTGATAAAAGTGTACAAAGGAGAGCTCTCCTAGCCGAAAGGGGAAGAGAGACTTCTTTTTCGTAGGTAGTCCAACCAAGCAAAAAAATGTTAAACCTATATTGATTGGATGGCCATTCAAATAATTTTATGAGCATGAATGAAGACAAGTTTGACTGGCAATATTTTATTTATGAGAGGGATGGAAAAGAGATTAAATACAACCCACAGTGAGCTTTTTCGCAAGTAATGGTCCCAATGTCCAAAAGAACATAAAAGGATACAAGCAGAACCATTTCTAGTTGGAAGGTGCTAGGGTGGTCCTTTTCTTTAAATAGTCTACGTAGTCCAAAAAATGGGTAAACAAAGCCACATAAACGCCCTTTTAAATACTTTAACGAGTGTGAAAGGAGGTAAGCATGCTTGAAAATATTTTCATTTTTTATGGAGTCAGAAAAGAGCTTAATAGAAACTCCGTAATGGCCAGTAAAGCAAGGAGAAAGTGTTCAATGTACCAAAATGGATGATGTAGCGAACATGGTTGATATGGATAAAAACCAAAAGTGGAACATTGGTGGGGCCTCCTTGCGGGACAATGAAAGGTGGTAAAATAAGGCCAAGTTTGTAGTATGGATGGAGTAAATGGATCATGAACATGCCAATACATTAGGGATCCCATGTGAAGATCAGAGGAGGAAGTGGTGTGAGATGATGATTAGGGAGGGAGGTGACTTGGTGGGTAGTTTCTTCACTCAGGATCTTTTTGCACAGTGGCAGAAACTACCTATCTTCATAGAGGACTATCCATATGCAGTGATGGACATCCGGGGAGATGCAGAGATGCCTAGACCTCAAGGACAAGTCTGGGGACCTGATGGTATGTATAAATTATTCTTTGTGATTTAAGTCATATATAGTTTACAAGAATAGTGGTAACTAGATCATATATGTGATAGATATTGATGACATATTGTGTGCATTTGCAGACGTGGGACTGCACCCTCCAATGGGATACTGGCGATGCAGGAGCAGGGTGAAGGGGTTAGATACACTTTCTCATGGGAAGAGGAGGTGGTGGAGTGATACATTATACTCACTATGGTTGGACGTGGAGTGAATATTAGAGGGGGTCATTGATGATGGGTGGAAGTACCTAGACAACGATCTAATCGCCATGTGCTACAGATCTCCTCTGGAGTGGATATTTCTGATGAGGAGGATCATGGTTGTTGCTGAGTATGTCAGAGCGACAAAAAATGATGACGTGCTGATGAAGGAGGAGATATTAGATGAGGAGGAAGACATTGAGGAGGACATAGAGTTAAAGGAGGATGACTCAAACTAGCAACTAGTGATGTTGCCCCCAATGCATTTTGTTAGGATTTATAATCCTCCCTTGAACAAACTGTCTATTAGATTATTTTAGCCTAACTTAGGAGTTTTATTTAATTATTTGGGTCCACTAGTACCATTGGGTCCACTTGTCCTAATGGAGCCACATGTGCCAGTTACTAGAGTGTGGGGAACACCGATAGAGGCTAACTGCCACTGAATGCACTTGCATGCATCAATTTAAGTGCCTCCTAGGCCAATCCCTACATTTTAGGAGCCACTGGGAGTCCCAACTATTGTTCAGGAATAAACACCTTATAACCAAAGGTATGGGGTTACCAACATACTCTTAAAAATTGCAGGAAATCAACTTTAAAGTATAGAAAGGAAACAAGAAGATAGGATGGACTCACCCGATTCATGATGGTAGATCTGAGCTTTGTCTTCTCCCTCTCTGCTTCTCCTCCAAAGCTTTTAGGGATGTTTCTCTTTCACCTGTAAAGAGAAAATCCTCCAAGTGCAAGATTATACATGTATATAGGACATGTTAGATAAACAGTATATGGAGTGCATAATCATAAATATTCATCAAACCATGATACATGAAAGACATTCAAAACACATTTGGAATAAGGATTCTCTTTATTAATAATAGTGAATGAGGTAAGTTTACAACCTAATGCCTGAAACAAGGACTCGTCTGCAACCAAAGGATTCTGAGTTCTACTGCTCCAAAGACTTCTGAATAGATAACACCAGCATAACTTTGCTCTCCAAGTATGATTCCCTTAATACCCTCCCCAAGGCCTTTATTTATACTTAGTGAAATAAGGCAGTTTTGAGGGTTGAGGAGGTTGAGACAGTTAAGATGGTTATAGTTTAGGGATTAACAAATCTCAAATAATCGCGATTTATTATTTTTAATGTCAAAGGAAAGCATACGTGAGTATTGATACTGGTAACCCGTGTATGACACATGAGTTTCTATAAGGGAAACCCGCGTACAGATCTGTACGTGGGTTTTAATGACAAATACTCGCGTACAGTACGTGACATGCTGTAAGAAAAGTCACGTATGTATGTAGGTTGCTTATAGGCTAAGTCGTGTACAACAACTAACATATTAAAAAGTAAAAATGGCAAGCTGGATGGATAATGAATGTATTTCATAACACGCCCATCTATAGTGTTTTAGGCAACCTTCAATCCATAAATGTCCTTTTGTGCGCCAACATAGGAAATTCCGGCACTCGAATGGAGAAGTGCCATTTGGGTTGATAACATATGCCCCCTAATGTGTGAGGTTAGAGGGAAGCGATGGACGAAATGCATTATAATCTTTATCTTTGGAGAACTCAGAAATCCAATGGAGCAGAGGTAGTACCTGAAACAAATACATAATAATGTCATATACAAAGTCATATCTGAGGATGCTATGTTCAATATACTGGAACACTAGCTCCTTTACAATATTTGAGTGCATCATATAATACAGGTACAAGATCACGTATATTACAAAGGTGGATCAAAGCCACAATATACATTAATGATGAGTCTTCAAAAATATGGAAGTTGTGGACATAAATGGAACATAATCTTGCGCAACTTAGTCCATAGATGAGGAACTAAGGTCTCCATATGCAATCCCAAAGAACCAGTACAATCGAAGCCATGTGAATAAATGTAGGCTGAAGTCAAACATGGAAAGGATTCAACAGTTTGTCAATTAATAGGTGATAATCGACAACTGAAGCAAAGGAATTCACCAATGATAGAAGTTAATCCTAAGGTACTATCATCAAAAATCTAGGTCTTCATCATTAGGAAGTACTGAAATGGAACCATACTGTGATAAGGAAGGCAATAGATCCTCTAACGGATCACAAGAGTGACTAGGAATTGGGAAAACGAAGGGAGACACAAGAGATAACAGATATAACAATGATGGGATCAAGATAAAGATCAAACATTGGGTTGATTCCTTGAACAGTGAGCACGACATAGAGATGATCCAAGGTAGATTTTAACTTTATAGATAGAACGACTAGACTTATCTGTCATGTAGGAGACATGATCAGATTCCCCAGGTATAATGGACAAGAGGAGGAGTAATAAACTCAAAGTAATAGCTGAACTGAAAGTGAACACTGAGACATGGGTATCGGAAAAAACAGAGAGTGCTATGTTCAAGGATGACATGCTGCCACTTACTGAAAACAAGAGAAAACTTCTTCCTTACCTTCCTTGTTAAATTTTAACGAGTCCAGGAAAGTCAACTCGGGTCTCTCTTCATTTTTTAACAAGCTTGAAGAGAAGAGAAAATAATGCTTGATAGTGTCACTGATTCGTGGATTTAATGAGCCCAAACTAGTACATGCTCAGCTGGTGTTTTCACATTTATAGAGCTTGAAAACTCCAAAGAAGACTCCAGGGGGGTCCTTTTTCGTCCAATTTAGTCTCCTGAGGCTGGAAAAGTATAAAACACACCACAGAAGAACTCTCTTAACTTCCGTAGAATAAAAGGTGAACCTTTTTCGTACTTAGTCAGGGAGGTCTGAAAAAGGTTAAATTACCACCTACCCAACACTCCTTCTAGAATAGCATGAATAGCTTGAGCTTTACGAGTGTGAAGGAAAGCAAGATCACTCAGAAAGATCCATTTGAGTACGAGAAATGGGGCTTACAACAATAAACTCATTGCTTTGTTCTTTAGTGTTTAACGAGCATGACAAAGACACAAAGTACACTCATAATATTTTTCATGTTTTGGTCCAGAGCACGAAAAAGAGAAAACTAAGCTCATACCGGGGTTCCTTTTCCATAAATTTAGTCCCTTAGGTCCGGAAAAGTGATAAACCTATGCCTGAGAATACTCTTATCAATTCTGAAGAAAAGAGAGTGTTCCTTTCTCATATTATTCCACATGGTTCGAGAAAGCGATAACCTACCACCAATGTGGATGCCCATTCACATATTCTTAATGAGCCTGAACGGACAAGTTTACTCGGCAGTCAAGTCTATTTTGAGGAGTCAGACCTGGGCCTAAAGAAACTCAATATATTTTTTGTGAAGTTTTAACGAGTCAGGAAAAGTCAACTCGTGGCCTCTTTACTATTTTTAACGAGCTCAAAGGAGAGCAGAAAGAATGCTCTAAATGTGAGGAGACAAGTGTCAGGGGCAAGCGAAACTAGTTCCAAGCATAAGGAACAAACCTATGCATAATGCAAGGAAAGTGAGCAAGATAAGGACAGTCAGGGAAAGTATCCTTAGGGTAAAAGGTGTCAAGTTGCAAAGGCAAAATGAGACAAGGCTTGGCAACGATGAGAACAAAGATGAGGGCTTATACAATGAGGTAAAATCGTGGAAGCCGACATCAAGCTCATAAGCGTGAGCAGGGCACATGAAAATGTAGTTACAACTTGAAAAACAAGGCGAGGCCAGTAAACAGTTGTGAATCCAACTACAAATCCTATTTCCAAGAAACAACAACATCATAATCACATTCAGAAGAAAAGATCCAATGCAGGTCCCTTTGGCAGAAACACATGCAACTTTGCTATCTTCTATAAAAGGTAAAGTCAAGGCATAATCGACTGAAGAAGATTCTATAGCACCAAGTCTCGAGGGTTTATAATCAGTAAGATCAACCTCATAAGGAGAGAAAAAATCAATAGGAGAGATAGAGTCTACAGGAACAAACTTAGTATCATGGGAGTTGAAAAATTCATAAGAAAAATCAAACTCATCAGGATCACTGACTTGCTGATCAAAGGGAGAGTTCGAAGACTCAACAAGACCAATAGAAGGAGATCGATCAAGCTTACTAGGCAAATCGGGGTTAGACTTAGTTACAACTGAACCGACCTCCAAAATAAGGTCAGACTGTATCAAAGACTCTAGGAAGACTTCATCCGAAGGAAGGAGATCATTCGAGATAGGACACATGTCTAAACTTTCAAATGGATCGACAAAGTGGAGAGTAGACTCCATAGTCTGTATAGGATGGCTCCCTTGGTCAACTGTTGGGACCAAGTCCCGAGAAGGTAAGCATGAAAATAGAGGCTGCTTCTTAGTAGCAATTGAACACATAGGACATGAGGCCACATAGCTCACCTGTGGCAGGGTAGTGTCTATAGAAACACTGGGAATTAATAAAGGAAAGATCTGGTCTCTAGCTGGGTTAGGAGACGGATCAAGAAAATCCAACTGATCGATAGTGACAATTTCTTCGCCATGATTAAAGTACATCACACGAAAAAAATTTGACAGCACAGCTTGCATGGCATAGACATAATCATGTCCAAGGAGCATATTGAAGTCCAAGGGGTCTTCTATCACCATGAAGTCAACTAAGATGGTCTTCCCACCCAAAGTAACAGGTGTTTGAGCAATAATTCCCAAGGCTATACAAGTTCTTCTATCAAATGCCAGTAATTGACTAGCAGGCGACACAAGGTTGGGAGATTCCATGCCTCGCCAAGCACAAGCAGAAAAAATACTAACTGAGGCTCCTTCATCAACAATACAATGAGCAATTGTGTATGATTCAACTTTGACCTTTATCTGGAAAGGTGCATTACAAGGAAGGTGCAACTCAACTAGGCTATCCCAATCAAAGGAAGCAATCTGAGAGCTTGGTGGGGGTTGATCCGAAGCAAGTTTAGTGCCCCCTTGTTCAGTAAGTTCTGAACTGGCAGTGAAGAAAATGTGACTAGAAGACACTTCACTCTCCAAAGGAAGAGTGGGATTGATTGGTAATGAAATCGATTCAACCGCTTCATCAAAGTCACTCTCCATAGGAAGAGTGGGATTGACCAAAGATGACATTGGTTCAATCACATTAGGATCACTCTCTGGAAGAAGAGTGGAATCGACCAAATTTGAGATTGGTTCAACCGCTTGATCAACCAACAGTTGAGTAGGGTGTTGAGAAACTATAGGGTGTTAAAAAATAGGATGACCATGAAACCACACTTTTCTTATCTCTTCAATAGAAGGGCATTTATAACTAAGGTGGTCTCCGTCACAAATCTTACAAGGAAACTTGGGCTTGTGTTTTGAATGGGTAGTCTTTTCAACAGTGTCAACATGACTCGCAGTGGTTGAGGAATTGTCTTCAACATGAAGTACAGAGGCTGAGAGACTACCCCCAACATGAAGTACAGAGGCTGAGAGACTGCCCCCAACATGGCTTGCAGAGGCTGAGAGACTAGGTTCAACATGACCTGCAGAGGTTGAACGGGTGCCCCCTTGCTTATGTGCCTTCTTCCTATTCCTCCTTCTTTTACTCCTTTTAGACTGCCAGTTACTGGTATCAGTACTTTCACCGCATGAGGTAGAAGGAGGAGGAGAATCAAATACAGGTGAAGGGGAAGCAGTGTTTTGATGCCCTTGAAATAAGGATCTTACTTGTGAAGCATCAGGAGCATTCAGGATAGTTGGAGTGGAAACCAACCACACTGGTAGCCCTAGGGTGAATCCAGGTAGATTCAGAGTGGCCATCAAGGGAACACCAACATTCCCCGTGAGAGGAATAGTACAAGGAGTTTCCAACATGGGGATCTCTTGGTTGGTGTTCAAAGGGGTGTTAGACATAGTTTCAAACAATGAGACAAATTCTAAGGTCAACACAAAACAAAAAGTACCAAGCACACACCTAAAGACACACTAAGTATAGACAAACCACACAGCACTCACTAAAAATTCCTAAAGCCAAACAGACAAACAGGTATAAGATACGCTTTCCAAAAGAAAGTTGATAGACAGTTACTTGGAATCCCTGTAGATGTTCTTAGGCACAAGCGGAGGAATCACCCACCGCCCTCCCACACCTTCTACCAGGGTTACCTTCCAAGCCCGTCCAAGGTCAACCAGAAATAGCCTTCCGGTGTACCTGTGTATGAACCCTAGATGTCAAAGAGACTAAAGGCTACCTCAACTATATTGACAGTTTGGGGGGACAGTCGCAAGCTTGGTTCGTATGCATGGGCAGGGTAGCAAAGCCCGAAACCTTGTCTAAGACAGAATCCCTAGATGCGCAAAAACCTTGGTCTATGCTTTGACAAGGAATCAGATGGTTATCTCCTCAGTCCAAGCCTCCACGCGGCCTCGTGCTTAACTCCAGTTTGAGAGGAGCTTCTCAGATAAAATCAACACAGAAAAGGGTTTACCTAGTGATTGGCCAACTACGTCTGAGATTTAAATACTTATGGAGATTTAAAACTCCCTAGTCCACAAGTCTAGCTTGAGCTAGTTGGTGTATGACCCTATAAAATAAAACTTACTAATAATTTTTAAATTATATCATTTATTTTAAGGGTTGTTTTTAGTGAGAGGGTAAATGGCGTGAAACTTATGTGGTGTTTTGACTAAAAGTTGAAACAAAATGACTACACAAAGAGAACTGAAATGCAAAAAGCAAAAACTATTATCTTCTTCTTTTTTAAATAGAAACTTGAAAGCCGCAAAAGAACATATTCTTTTTATATTTTTCAAAAACAATGATATGCCATGCAATCTAGACTAAAAAACTAATCTACATGCATATAAAGCAAACATGTGTTTTTTCTTTTTCTTTTATAAATGCAAAAGGAAACTAAGTTTATATTTTTTGTAATTTTTGAGATTATATTCAAAAAATGAAAACAAAATTACTATATGCAAATCAAATGTAGAAGTTTCTAATGTTTTCTTTTCATTTTTCAAAATGCTCAAAGACTACTATGCACCTAAATGCAAAATACTTGAGTATGCTTGAATTAAACTAACTGTATAAAGTAAGCAAGGTGAAGTAAACATATTAATAAAACCAAGGATCAACCACCCAAGGAAGACTTGGAACCCTAGCTTGGGTGGACACAATGACAAGAAATCACCGAAATCACACAAAGGCAAGCGACAAAACAAATAATATCTGAAAATAGAGTGGGATACACAGTGTCCAGAACCCTAATCACTGATTCAGACAACCTACACTTGAACCAATAACCCAAATAGGCAAACATACTTCAAAATGCAAACATAAGACAATCCAAACAAAAGAAACTCAAGGGCTTTACAGGAAAGCTCAAGGTGTGGCCACCAAGGTCATCAAACTAATAGAATAGTGTTTATAAGGAGGGCCAACTAACAAACAAAAATCACAAAAGTATCGGGACAAGCAAACCCTAGCCCAAAAATCCCTATTTTAAGGCTTGTACACGACTGTGTATAAGGGAAACTCGTGTACTGTACGCGACTGTCCTAGAGAGCAACCCGCATACACAGGACTCTGTGCATGACTGTGTATGAGAGAAACCCGTGTACAAGTACAAAGTTTTATCAAAAAGAGGGAAAATCCACAAGGCCTTCAAACACTATGGTAAGCATGAACCAGGACGAGATACCACACACAAAGTCAAGGCAAAGACTGGTCAAGGGTAACAGAAATAACCTACAGCAGTCTGGGCTCCCCAGCGGAGTCGCCAGTTCTGTTGTTCAGGAATAAACACCTTATTACCGAAGGTCTGGGGTTACCAACATACTCTTAAAAATTGCAAGAAATCAACTTTAAAGTACAGAAAGGAAACAAGAATATAGGATGGACTCACCCGATTCATGACGGTTGATCCAAGCTTTGTCTTCTCCTGCTCTGATTCTCCTCCAAAGCTTTCAGGGATGTTTCTCTTTCACCTGTAAAGAGCAAATCCTCCAAGTGCAAGCTTATGCATGTATATAGGACAGGTTAGATAAATAGTATATGGAGTGCTTAATCATAAATATTCATCAAACCATGATACATGAAAGACATTCAAAACACATTTGGAATAAGGATCTCTTTATTAACAATAGTGAATGAGTTAAGGTTACAACCCGACGCTTGAAACAAGGACTCCTCTGCAACCAAAGGATTCTGAGTTCTACTGCTCCAAAGACTGCTGAATAGATAATACCAGCATAACTTTGCTCTCCAAGTATGATTCCATTAATACCCTCCCCAAGGCCTTTATTTATACTTAGTGAAATAAGGCAGTTTCAAGGGTTGAGGAGGTTGAGACAGTTAAGATGGTTATAGTTTAGGGATTAACCATGATTTATTATTTTTAATGTCAAAGGAAAGCGTACGTGAGTATTGATACTAGAAACCTGCGTATGACACATGAGTTGCTCTAAGGGAAACCTGCGTACAGATCTGTACACGGGTTGCAATGACAAATACTCGCGTACAGTACGCGACATGCTGTAGGAAAAGTCACATATGTACGCGGGTTTCTTATAGGCAAATTCGTGTACAACAACTAACATATTAAAAANACATGCCCATCTATAGTGTTTTAGGCAACCTTCAATCCATAAATGTCCTTTTGTGCGCCAACATAGGAAATGTCGGCACTTGGACGGAGAAGTGCCATTTGGGTTGATAACACCAACACTAACCTCCTTCAGTCAGTTGGAGTTGGAACTAGTTAAGATTAGTTATTTTCCAGTTACTTTTAGTTGGATCAAAATCAGCTCAGTTAGCACCAATTAGACATGACTACATGTGGATAAGGCACTTTTCATCACCTACCACTTCAGTTAGGTCGAGTTAACTGATTATTACTGATTGTGTGACTTGATTAGAAATATGGAGTTAACCACTTGGACTCCAATAGTGATTGAGACATCCTTAGATAGCTAGTCAGTCATATGCATATTCAGAACCACAAGAGTCTTTTATTCAAAAGTCTCAACCTCTATGCTCTTTGATGAAGTTGTTCAAGATGAAGAAGAAGCAAAATCTTTCACACAATCAATTGAAATTGAAGAAAGTCTCCTTGGAGTGACTCCTTCTCCTGCTACTCTGGAAGTTTATGAGATCTATGATATATCATATTCTCATATGGCTGATCCAAAATAAGACATTCGAAACTCTGTTATTGAATAAAAACTCTCCTTCCATTCTATGCAAAAATTCTCCAATGATTCTTCTATTTTAAATTCTGTGCATAATTTACTGGTGATTGCTCCAGGAAAGGGAGAGGAATTTGAGTTCCCTGTCTCTACTAATGTTGCTGGTGTGTAGATAATTAATTATTTGGATATTTTGGAAATAATATCATATTGTAGAAGCGATCCATTCACTCTCATTGATCTAGAGCTTCCAACAAATTCTTACATGATTGCATGCACCAATACTCAAAATTTTGAAGAAGGAGAAAATTGTGCATCTACCATCTCGGTGGAGCACACCCTTGAATCTGATATGAACCTATTTGGATATGATATGATCTGATATTAATTGGTTCAATATTTAAGTTTGATGAGCTTCCGGTACTGCTTGTAGCTGTTCTCATCAATTTTGGTGTGAAGAATCAAGTACCAAAAATCTCTTTCAAAATTTATGATGGGGATTTGATGTCAGTTTTCTCTCATGAGTTTGTTGATATTATATTTTGTAAATAATTGCATATTTTGGAAATAATTTCATATTTTATGATTGATCTTGAGCTTCCAGCAAAATCCTACATGATTGCATACACCAAATTTCAGAAATTTGAAGAAGGAGAAAATTGTGCATCTACCATCTTGGTGGAGCAAACTATTGGATCTGATATGAAATTATTTGGATCTGATATGATATTAATTGGATCTGATATGATATTATTTTTTTCAGGTTTTAAGTTTCAAGATATTTCAGTAAATCTTGTATCCATTCCCATCAATTTTGGTGTGAAAAATCAAGTACCACAAGTCTCCTTCAAAACCGTTGGTGGGGATTTGATGTCGTTCCACACTTTTGGATCCGATATGAACTTATTTGGATTTGATATGATCTTATTTGGATCTGATATGATATTATTTGGTTTAGGTTTTAAGATCCAAGAGCCTTAATTCATGCTTGTAGCTTCTCTCATCAATTTTGGTGTGAAAAATCAAGCACCGTGTTATCTCCTCAAATAAAAAAATTGCAGGCTCATTTTAATGAGTTCTAACTTGTAAATGTTTTTAAATAAAATTTGGAGTTAGTATTTATTTCAAAAAAATCAAAAAATAGGTTTTTGTGGCTAAGCGTTGTTTCAAAACGGTCTTTAAGCCACCAAAAGCGAACTTTCGACAGCTAAGACCGAAATTTCAGGGCGCTCCAAGCCACCGAAATTGGCATTTTTACTATGAAAAGGCATCATTTTAAAACGATGATTTTGAGCGACTGGAGAATAATTTTTCAAAAATATAGAATTTTTTTGTTCCTAACATGTCAAAGAAAAATAACCTATCTCTGTTTTCCAACAGGTATCTCATATTGGGAGAATCAAATCCATCTATGAGCCTTAATTTTTGGATCTCAGAATTTCCCTGTTTAACACATGTTTTTGAAATACAAATCTTGGGAAAATGAAAAAGAATTTCAAATAACTGAGAGAGGGTTTTGCTCAAAACAAACCAATATACAAAAAATTATTTCAGTTTATACACAGGTGTCACATATTTGGAGAACCAAATCCATCTCTAAGCCCCATTTTTCAGTAGTTTGGCCAAATTTTTGGGGCAAAAGATGACCTGTCAGTCCTCCAGGTGGAATTTTCGACCTCATCTATCAGTCCATGAAGATTTGATGCAGATGTTGAAGAGTTCAAATATCATCCTAGATCCCAAAAAACCAATCAGCTGATGAGGCAGGTGTATGAGCTAGAAGGCTTGGAGAGGGAAATCAAAAGAACAAATGGTAGGTTAACCAAGAGGAATGCAAAGTTGTATGATTCTCTACAAAAAAAAGAAATATGAGATTAATGAAGGACAACTATAGGATCTACAGGATGATCAGAATGTCGAGGTTGTAGAAGAAAAATTCAAACCCTAACCCTAAAACACACCTTGCGCTAGAAACCCTAGTAGAGGCAGCAATAAGCCTTCAGGATCCGGAGGTAGCCCATGATGCTGCTGTTATTCCAAACCCTATGCAGGTTGAAGAAGTGCTAGAAGGTCAGAAGTGAATCTATAAAAGGTTGATTAAAATACTAATTAAATGTTGTAGAAACAAATCTTTCAGTGGCTTAGGCGAACGCAACTGCTGTTCATTAGCCACCGAAAGCAGAGCTTTTGGTAGCTTACAGACCCAAAATTTTGTTTTCTTATCCACTGAAAGCACAGAACAATGCATGAAGAAATGATTCCACACAAAACCAATTTTTATTGATCCAAACACCTTAGGGATGAGTTATGAAGTTGAATATTAATTAAATCCACCAGTACATTGGGTCTGTTCTAGTTTTGAAGGAGCCAGCAAGGTGAAAAGGGTCACAAACCCTACCTAATTTTGACAAACCATGACTTATCTATCAGATAACAGGGCCTAGCTCTACTTCAGTGATCACTGCAGTTATTAAAGAGTTCAAGGAGTGAACAAGTATTAGAGTTAGATATGTTAGGGTACACAGGGTACTCCCAAAGGACCGAACACCAAGAATAGGCACTTCACATAAACAGATCACAGATCAATACACCAATGTTTGTCACGTGGTTAAAACCCTCGAGAGGGAAACAGTACACGGCCTCGGCCAAATAGCTACTTCGGAGCAATTTATTATGCAAAAGAAAGAAAGTTACATGAGCTTCTCATAATCGATCAACTAGCCAAGGACCCTCTATGCTCTTTAAATAGAGATCATAGACCAATCGGGTGTTAAGCCACGGATCAATGGTAGGTATGATCTAAGAGAAGTTGAACCGTCGGATCACTCTATGTCTAGAACATATCGTGACCGTCGGATTAGAATATTAACAAATGCATACTAATGCATACTAAAGAAACACACTTTTACCTAACGGATATATTACACAAGTTGATCTTAACTAACTCCTAAGTGTCTAAATATCCTAACATCCCCCCTTAAGAACAACTTGGGATAGGATTGAAGGATTTACAAAAGTGACACTATTAGGAGAAGGAAGGAGGCATTAGAGCCTATCCCCCCTTAAGGACACATTCCTGAACTCCTAACATAGACAGAAGTTTACAAAACTTCGCTTCTGTAAGAGACTTGGTGAAGATGTCTGCAACTTGATCATATGTAGGGCAATAGAGCACTTCAATAACACGATCATGAACAAGATTTCTGATGAAGTGCATGTGTAGCTCAATGTGTTTGCTGCGCTGATGTAGAACTGGATCTTTGGCAAGCTTGATGGCACTTTGATTGTCGCACCAAAGTGGAGTAGGCTACTGCTGCTCGAATCCAAACTCTGAAAGGATCTGCCGAAGCCATAAAGCTTCCTGACTGGCATTAACCGCTGCTCGATATTCTGCTTCTGCTGAAGAAAGAGCAAGAGCTTGTTGTTTCTTACAAGCCCAAGTGATAGGTCCAGATCCCAGACTGAAAACATAACCTGCAGTAGACTTTCGATCATCAGGATCGCCGGCCCAATCTGAATCAGTGAAACCAACCAACAAAGGTTTCCCCCCTGTACTGTAATGAATCCCAAACTGAAGTGTACCTCGAATATATCGAAGTATTCTTTTGGTTGCTTTCCAATGAATTTCATGAGGAGTTTGCATGTAACGGGCAACATGACCAACA